>JACXIT010000128.1:0-56642 GCA_014737525.1 Bombus difficillimus
TAACGTATAACGTTATATAGTATTACGTTATAACGTATAACGTTATATAGTATTACGTTATAACGTATAACGTTATATAGTATTACGTTATAACGTATAACGTTATATAGTATTACGTTATAACGTATAACGTTATATAGTATTACGTTATAACGTATAACGTTATATAGTATTACGTTATAACGTATAACGTTATATTACGTTATAGTATTTATACGTATACAAAATAGATTATCTTAGAAAGACACTTTGAGTGTGTTGTTTATATTATGTGATTTTCTTATGTACATTTCATTTATTTTATATGATTATATACTACTTTTGTGTACTAAAGATGGAAATGGACAATGTGTTTTGTTTCAGGATATCAAATAGACAGATAGCAAAAATGTCCCGCTTGATAAAACAGAATTCAATAGGAGAGAAAATATCGTCGTTCAGAGACAAACAATATGATTCCAGGTGTGTGTCCCTATGACTCCAGAGTTAACTGCAAATTTGTTAGAAACGGTGGTAAAACAAAGATTTATGTGTAGCGGGGCCTGACCGTAATACCTAACGTTTTACCTAACAGAGGTATAGAATATTTGTATAGCTCTCTTACAAAGAAATATTCGTAGTGACACTTGACAGTAAACATTCCAAGGGCCTCTGCCCCGTGGCTCGCCACACACAGACCCTATTCTTCGGGCAAGATGATTGCCAGATGTCGATGCATCTCCGCGGTACATGTTGAGCCAGCCTGGAGACCCACTAATAAATCTAAGGATTTAGTTAACTAAGGTCCTTCAAACGGGCAAACAGTCTTTGTCCTAACAGTCCTTCAATCTATCACCTAATATGGGGAGATAGGAGAAATCTTTTTTTCTCACGTAGGACACTTCCCGCGAGCAACTCTCTCTCAAGGGCGACTAGTATCCTTTTCTAACCACCAACATGGAAATCAACCAATTAGCAACAACGTCCATCTCCCTCACTTTTCGAGCGAAGGCTTTTCTCGACGAATCCGATGATCTCGTGCCCTTAGGCACACCCCATCATAGTTTTCCTCTGAAGCATCACCGCGACGGATAAGGCATTCTCTCTCGTGCGGACTCGTCAGCGAGTAAAACGACGTCTTTACAATCGGTGCATGTTGTCACGTTCTATTTTAACGAGGACTTAGACTTTGGAAAGGGTACATTTACCATCCCGTTGACCGCGGATTCGTTATCGAACCTAGGGTCATTGTCATTAGTGTTTAGTTACCGCGGTTACTTGTCAATTCCGAATACTCACACTTACGTTATTTCACATAACTTCAATTGTATAACGACGATGGCTAAGTCTAGAGGATATTCATTACACGCCCCTAACTCTAATCATAACGCCAACCCGACATATATATGTATGTCTGTGTCCGTTTTTCACATATTATGTATAATTATAGTTTTATATAGTCACATATTAAAATAATATAACATAGATTTATTATAATTCATGTCCTCAATATAATATTAATTTATATTTAGAAACAAATATTTTAAAACGGAAACGAACACATAATGTTTGTTCGACCATTCGCGGAGAGACGCGATCGCGAGATAGCACGTCAACGGGAGTCGTAAATTCCCGTTACGATTAGACAATCGACGCCATGAAGTGATCGATCCCCTATTTCGTTTAGGATAATAAGGGTGGTTCAATTGGATTTACACTGAATTGACAGATATAACTTAACATTTATTCCAGCAGCTTTGTATAGATGATAGTTACGCTGGTGCGTAAGTACAAGTTGAGTAAACGATTAATTTAAGGGTAGAGACCCGGTGTTGACTATTCTAGCGGTGAAGAATAAGTGACCTTAGTGAGGATACTGTGTCGGAGGAAAGCTAGTGATGGGTGTGTCGAAGGGCACGAAAGAAGCTGATTTGTTAGGGATGAATTCTTATTAGGAGAGTGAGGGAAATAGACTTCGTTGTTAATTGGTCCATTTTTCGGTTTGTGGGTGAGGAAGGGTGCGAACCGTCACCGAGAGAAGTGGCGAGAGTGGGAAGTATCGTACGTGACAAAGCTGACCTTCCACTATCTTCCCGGAGTAAACAATAAACTTCTAGAAACGGAATGCTAAGAACTGTTTATGCGGTTCAAGTGGCTTTAGCAAGAAATTCCCGAGATCTATGGCGGGTCCTTGAAGCTATTGAGGGTACGCAGTACGGATGTGTAGACATCTGGATACCACCCTGCCGGCGGTGTGTGGCCTGGGCTAGGTAAAGTGTCGACCGGCGTAACACATAACAAATTTAGATTTTTTATAGATGAAAAAGTCTATTTGTCAATTAGGATATTACAACGTTGTACGTTCACTACATACGTACATCACTTATTGACAAAAAGATATGTCTATAGGTATACAAATATAATGATAAGTTATATGTTACTGTTTCGCGTTTTTTTTTTTTTTCTAATAACTATTACTCATTTTGTCTTATGTCACAGTTAATAAGTATAAAACTTCATAGATAAATTCTATTCATGCTGCATTTACTTACATTATTTATACAAATGCAGATTTTACTGCACTTTGTCATTTGATACGTATTCTATATATCTGTTACATTGTACAGATATAAATATATCTCTGTTTAATTCTTGTTCTTGGTAAATCACATAAATAATATTTATTTGAATAAAATTTATTTGACTAATTTGTTTCTGTCTTAAAAAGATGATTTTGACAAAGAAGTACATTCGTTATTTTCTTTCGTCATTAACAAAATCATTAATTTATGACAAAATTCATAAAAATGCTATAGCTACATTTATACTATGAACATGAACTTTCTTTACATTGAGATATTTTGTTCCTTAAATGAGCCTTTGTCTTAAGAATGTATGTATGTATATGCAAGTGTTTATGTTCTTAACTTATCTTATATCTTGAAAGTCAGAAATTTATTTTCTTTTAAAAGATTGACATGAAAAAATGTAAAATGTACCATCCAATAAAAAATGGTTGTATTAAAAATATTATATTAGATTATATAAATTTTTCATATAATATTTAAACTGACATGTTTATATCTTATGATAAAAATATGATAAAGCAGATGTTTATTAATTCATAGCAACTTATACAAATTGTGGTGCACTATCTATTATTCTATAACAAAATTTTGTAATATTTTGACATAATTATATAATATAATATTTACAGAATAAGTTTATGATGTTTTAAAATTAGAGCACATACAGATCGCTTCTTATATATTGTTTCATAAATTAAGATATAAGTACTGATATATTAACTTGTTTGGCTTTAATTAAATATGAACAGTACGAATATATGTATATATATATATATATATTTTGGCTCTTCATGTATATGTGACATTATCACAAACTGTGTCATTAAAAACAAAAAATAACTTCTGTATGTAAAACGCATGATCTACAAACATTTGCACTTTTATTTCGAAAACTTTTCTTTAATTTATATAATATTCACTACTGTAATACTCTATTATTACAATATTTCAAAGATGATTTTGACAAAGAAGTACATTCGTTATTTTCTTTCATCATTAACAAAATCATTAATTTATGACAAAATTCATAAAAATGCTATAGCTACATTTATACTATAAACATGAACTTTCTTTACATTGAGATATTTTGTTCCTTAAATGAGAGATAAGAAACAGTCCTGGTTCAATGCCTATGTACTTCAATGACATATAATCATTCGTTTATACAAGCTATGTACAAAAATGTCTAATCAAGATTTATACACATTTTAAATTTGTTGTAAATCTTTCTTCTAAAACGAGAATGCAGTGGAATGTAATTATTAAAGAATAGAATTTTCTTTCATGTTTGTCAAATAAAATTGATATGGAAATTTGAATGTATTCTCTCGGTCTTTCTCCCTCTTAATATACATGTCTCAAGATTTAGAAAAACTTAAGAAACATGAATTTTTATAGTGCCACTGCATTCTGAACATTGTTTGCTTTTATAACAAATTAAATTTTAACTTAACAACAAGAGGATTTTGCAGGTTCTGCTTCGACTAGATTAAAATCTAAACCACCAGGCCTAGCAAATCCAGTTTTTATCCCATCCCAACCATCTTCTACCTTATATTCACCAGTCTGTATTCTATTATAAACTTCCTGTGTAACTGTTCGAAATGCTTCTTCAACATTAACTCCAGTCTTTGCGCTGGTTTCAATGTGATGTACACCATGTTGATCAGCAAAAGCTCTTGCTTCTTCTTTTGAAACTTCTCGCCTACTTCCATTGGTAACTAAATCTAATTTACAACCTACCAATGCAAATACAGGGCGATGTGGCTCAATATGTCTACGAGCTTCCATCATCCATTGAGGAATATGTTCAAAACTTGCTCTATTACAGACATCATACACAAGCAGGGCACCAACAGAGTTTCTATAGTATGATTTTGTAATTGACCTAAGATAAACAACACATTTCATTATTTTACTTGTATCAATGACATATCATATCTTGTTTTTAATATATTCATAATTACTAAAAACATATAATACAAATATAACACACCTAAATCTTTCTTGGCCAGCTGTATCCCATAACTGTAATTTTATTCTTGTTCCATCCTTCACTTCAATTAATCTAGCAAAAAAATCTACCCCTACTGTTGGATCTGAAAGCTAATCAAATAAAATATGTTATATACTTCCTATAATAATATCAGGTATAAACTCGTTGAATTGTAAAAGAATTATAATTTTTGATTCACTAAAAAATGTACTCTATATAAAAGTCAATGACAGATTCAAGATAAAAGATAAAAATGTATCTCAATCAAATATACCGTTTTGTTTATTATTGTTCATTAACCTACTAATTGTACAATGTATATAATAATTATAATTGGATATTAAAACTAATTCATTTGCATGACAAAAATTCTTCAAGCATATTTAATATCATAGCATTTTTAGGCTGTCCTGAATTCTTTATTTAAAAAATAGCAATCAACTAAATAAATATTATTAGATCAGCAAAATTGGAAATACTCCAACGACATAAAATCTATTTCAACTTCGATTTCAACATCAATTACAGTACAACTTATTTGATATTATGAAAAATGACAAAAGAACAAAACATAAAAGATTTGATTAAAATCAAAATTTTTATCACATTGTTGACAATAACGGTTAGAGTCGCTGCGTACCTCTGCGAACTTCCCATCAGTAAAATATTTCAGCAACGAACTTTTTCCGACTGTACTGTCACCGATAAGTATCAGGCGAAATTGATAGTCAAAAATTGGTTCCACCATCTTTACGTATGTATATATTACGATTAAAGTTCTTCACAAGCAATACTCCAGTTGTCACTTATAAAGTCATGATTTTCTTGTATGCACTTGTCAAGAGTGAGAACCTCGCTGACCGTGACATTAATCATCAACTTCCTACCTTTGCCCAAGACTGTACTGCACTTATTGCGCACGACACTGTGCAAATAAACATGTAGATTTCGTAAGGATCTTTGAAACCAAACACATCGTAATTTTCAACGAACTAGCTGTTTTTAGCCGTTCCAGATTTCACTGCTTCTTTCTTCTTTTTAATTCTTTGAAACGCTCACAGAACCACGCGGTCATAGTAGCCACCTAAAATACACATTTCACGGGTTTAACTAGAAAGCTTGAAAGACATCTTATTTAATTTATAAATATTGCTTACACATATTTATAGTTTACTTAATACAAATCTGTATACAAGCAATGAACACCAAAAATATTAAAAGAAAATATTGACTTCTTTTCTTTACTAGTTAAGTAAAGTGGACAAAAGAATATTATTTTAAACTCTAAAAATAAATATTCGAAAATGTTTCGGAAATATTTTCTATTTTTGTTATACTACTTGAAACAATAAATTCTTCTTTTATCTATTACGTTGAAAGGATTAAAGGTTAATTAAGAGATTAATTGAGCATTTTTACGTATACTAAATGTGTAAAGCATAGTGCCATTTGCATCTTAGATGTAGAACAGGACACAGAATGTGTAGTATATATCTATTCAAGTAGACACGTGTATACTGATTATAAAGTAATAAAAAAAGTGATAGTATTCGAAATTAATAATAAAATAACAAAGATTAGAATAATAATCTTTACTCGTCTTTGTTTAAGTTTTATCTATAACGAGTTGTTTCTTATGTAGGATTTGCTACTTATGTAATAACAACCTAACCACTAATTTTGTGAATAAATTTTAGTACGTATAACCTAACTACGTGATTTTCTGTAATAAAAAATTTTGAATTTAATTTTACTCTTAACCTTTTATAGTAGAACAGCAACTCATTTTTAAATTGTTTTTCTAGAAAAATGAACGAAAAGAAATTGATTGATGAAATTATTGAATTGCGTGAGTTGTTACGCACGAAGGAAACTCAACTAGCTGCCTTAAGGCGCGAAAAACAAATCTTGCAAGATTACGGTTTGAATAACGAAGAAATATTACGATATAGTAGGCAAATATTTTTACCAGAAATTGCTATTAAAGGTGTATTCTATTTATAAAATTTTAAAATATATTATATATATTAAATTAAAATCATATGAATTTCATGTAACAAAAATCTGTTATTCTTTAGTATTTAATATTTTCTGTTCTATATGTATTCTTAATTTGATATATAAATAATAATAAAGTTTTTATTTTCAATTGTAACATTTTTCATTATATAATTACAGGTCAACTTAAATTAAAGAATAGTGCAATATTGATCGTAGGAGCAGGTGGACTTGGATGCCCAGCTGCGTTATATTTAGCATCTGCTGGTGTTGGACAAATTGGTATAATTGATTATGATGATGTAGAGATTAACAATCTTCATAGACAATTATTATATGCAGAAACAAGTATTGGGACACCAAAAGTAAATACTGCTGCAGAAAGTCTTAATCGGTATTTGTATATCAATGTAATATGCATAGATTTTTACAAGTATATGTATTAAATGTTTATTTGATGGTAAAATTCATGATATAAAATATCCCTACTTTTATAATCTAAACTAAATATTCCTAATTTTAGCTTAAACAGTGATATTAAAGTTACTCCATATAAAATTCAACTGGATAGCAGTAATGCTCTGGACATAATAAAGTCTTACGATGTAGTGGTAGATGCTACTGATAATGTAGCTACACGTTATTTATTGAATGATGCGTGTGTTCTAAGTAATAAACCTTTAGTATCTGGATCAGCATTAAAATTTGAAGGTCATTTATCTGTATTTAATTACAATGGACCTTGCTACAGATGTATATTTCCTAAACCTCCTCCTCCAGAAACAGTAACAAATTGTGGAGATGGTGGTGTTTTTGGCCCAGGTATTATTTTTTAATTAATTTAATTAATTTATTCAATATTTTTAATGCAGAAAGTATTTATTACTTAATTTAACTGCAGCCGTTGGTACTATTGGTGTCTTACAAGCATTAGAAGCGCTGAAGATAGTACTCGATCTTCCGCATGTACTATCCGGACAACTTCTATTATTTGATGGACTAGAAACGAAGTTTCGTAAGATCAACCTGCGTGCTAAAAATATAAACTGTGCCGTTTGCGGCGAACATCCAACTCTGTACAAATTAATTGATTATGAACAATTTTGTGGTGCAAAAGCAAATGATAAAGATCCGAAATTAAATTTATTAAGAACGGAAGAAAGAATAAGCGTGGAAGAATATAACACAACATTGAAATTAGGCACGAAAGCTCATATTTTAATCGACGTACGTTCAGCCGAAGAATTTGACATCTGTCATTTAAAGAACTCTATAAATATACCATTATGTGATATTAATAACAACGAAACAGTAACATTAATAAGAAGTAGAATACAGGAAATACAAAAACAACATGATAATGCTAGTTGTAAGTATATTTTGCTTAATATATTATGTTGAAATTGTAAATATATAATATATCTGTATGTATTTGTTGTAGTATATGTTATGTGCAGAAGAGGAAATGATTCACAAAAGGCTGTAAAAAGTCTTCAGGAAATATTTCAGGGAAGTAATCTAGAAATAAAAGATGTAATTGGTGGCATTCATGCTTGGAGCAAGAAAATCGATTGTACATTTCCTGTATATTAATTGTATAAAATTGTATGTAATTGATTACTTTCATGTTTATTGATTTTTACTGCTAAAATTAATATGTGTATAATTACATGATGTTCGATATTACATTTTTATAAATATATATACGTGAATAACACGTACATTTATAAAAATATATAGTTATATAAAGTGAATTAATTCATTTAGAATACTCTTCTATCTCAGAACTAGTTAAACTGGTTTCTGGATACTTGTAATGGGAATCTGATAAATTTCGTAATTTTTCTGCTGCTTGTTCTGGCGTTAAGTCTCTTTGTGCTTGTGCAAGAAGTTCATAGCCAACCATATGTTTCTTTACAGTTGCTGAACGCAATAGTGGAGGTAAATAAATTCCATGGAAAGTCCAATAAGGATAATCTTGTTTTACATATGGTCCAGTTGGCGCTCCTTCAAATAGAATCAATTGAATATCGTGATTAGTTACATGACCAAAATTAGTTAATGAACATATTCAATAATATTTAACCATACCATGCCAACCCATAGAATAAGGAAAAGAGCAATGGAATAAGTTATCATATTTTGTACACAGTATTTTCATAGTAGCTGCTAATGATTCTTGTTGGCTTTCTGATAAATCTTGCATTCTAGATACTTGTTTCTTAGGCAATACCATAGTTTCATATGGCCATACTGCCCAAAATGGTACTAAAACTACCCAATCTCGATTTTCTGATACAATGCGCTCCTACAACATAAAATATACAAATTAAAACATCTGAAGATCTAAATCTAAATTCTCTTAATATGGTACTTTACTTTTTTGAAAAGTTCTTTTTGTACATAATCTATAAGAAGTGGTTTTTTATTACGATTATAATAATCGCTGAGGTATCTGTCCTTTATTTTAGCTTCATTTGGTAAGAAAGAGCTAGCCCAAATTTGACAGTGAGGATGAGAATTGCTACAGCCCATTACAGCACCACGATTTTCAAAAATTTGTACCCAAGTCCATTTCTCTCCCAACTCAAGCATTTCAAAAATCCAGCTAAATTATAACGACATTTATTACATAAAATATTACAATACCACAAACTAAATGTATTACCAACATACCGTTTAACCACTTCTTTAATTTCCGAAATTTTCATAAGTGCTATTGTTACATTTGATTTGGGATGGAAACACATCACTTTACAAGTACCTCTGGCAGCATCCATTTGGAATAATTCATCTTCAGATTTTGATGGATTAGGAACTGATTCTAATAATGCAGGAAAGTCATTGACAAATGAATATGTATTTTCATATATTGGAGTTATCTGGGAAACAAGAACATTTAGTATCAGAAAAGTTGTGCAATTCTGGTTTTAAAGTTAAAGGATAGTTATTTAAATTCATTACCTGTCCACTAGCTCTAACGTTGCCCGGACAAAGTGGATTATCAGGGTCATAATCTGGGAGATCTTCTTCTATATTTGTTTCAATTTGTCCCCCCCAGGGTCGTTTCATTCGATGTGGTGACACTAGTACCCATTCTCCCTTTAAGGGATTATATCGAATATGTTGATGTTCTATAAAATATTGATCTAATAGATGATACATAGAACTTGAATTTGATATAATTTCTTCATAAGAACAAAAATTCTAACCAGTAGGATCAAATTGTTTTTTTAAAGCTTCTGTGCCATTTTTCAGGCTGTTCTTATCACCTGAAAATTAGTATTAAGTCTTTATGTATATACACAGAAAATATAGATAAGATTATGTATATATTACATTAATGTATTAAACTAATTTTTACAGCAAATTAATTTGTTTGATAAAATTACAATTAGTTTACTGCATTAAGGTACATTATTCAATATAAATATTTAAAGATATCATATAAAAGTATTTTGCTTTATTACTGTATACATATACACGCATTACTTACACTTTTGGAATGCTACGAATAGTAATACAAATTTTAATCGTCATGTGGATTTCGTTTTAATCAGAACTATAAATAATGCACAATAGACTCACGCGGGTTTTGTTTTGATTTCGATCATACAGAATGTACAATAAACTGTAAAAATTATTATTAGTTTCACATGCCACTATACATTTATAATATAAAAAAAATAAAACAAAATTTGTGGAAGGTCATATGACCGACGCTTATGTTCTTATAAGATTTATTTACTCGAAAAAAACCTTACGCGATTAATAATGTAATACCTTTTATAAATAATACTACGACTACCTTTATCTTTTACAGATATTTGTTGCACTAAGTGATTAATTTTTCAATTAATATAAAATACTTTTACCTGTTGATGCAGACATTTGTACTTTGGTATCTACTTTTGGTATCGCAAGTGTCGCTTGAGTGCTACTACCGGACTGGAAAATTTTTAATGACAGCAGTAATTTAAGATGTACGTGTCATTTTTTCATAGACAAGATACTTGTGTAACTATACCAAGTACAGTAATTTATGATAACATTTACATTACTCACGAAATCTAACGTTCAATGTGTACACATATCGATGTGTATCACGTATTACTACGTATTAGATGGTTGGTGTAAAATCAGATTCGATCTCGATCAGAACGAGCTTAAGATGTTAAAAGATATCGCAACCGTTATTTATAGGAAAACGAATAAGTAAATATATGTATGTGCATTGCCAGTAAAGAAAATACGGTTTAAATTGCTTTATTTTTTGACATAGGAATGCTAATATGTTTCGTAGTTAATTATACTAAAAAATCTGCTGCTACGTATATTTCTCAAAAGAGAAATATTCATGATAAAATATATTACTTTTGAAATCAAATTTTAAAATTTATATCTTTCTAAATTCTAACTGCTAATACTAAACAATTATTTTTTTTATTTGTAATTTAATCTTTAAATAAAATTTAGATTTTTATACAGGATAATAAAGAGCATAATTTTATATAAAAAATATATTAAAATTGTAAGGATAAGTAATAAACAATTTTACAAATTTCCTAGAAGGTCAGATCTTTATATTTGATTTTAAGTCTACTTTTCTAAATGAATATAAGAATATGTAAAAATTGTTCCGATAAAAATTTCTGTCGTTCAATGTAAATTACCTTAATACTCGCCTTGCATGATTTGACGTTTCGAATAGTTGCCTGCAACTTTTAAACGCGACCATTAACATTATTTGCGAATATGGCGCGCGGTAGTAGTGCTGGTTTTGATAGACATATTACAATATTTTCACCGGAAGGGCGGCTTTACCAAGTAGGTAAGATTTGTGAAAATATTTTACATTAAAACATAAACAGTTTTCCAATTTTTGTTGCTGTCTTTCGAAGTACTAACTCTTATACCAATTTTCTAAGCGGGAACCATGACATGGCGTGATTAGCAATTTTTAACCTTTCTAAGTAAAAGTATCGAATATTTTGCAGAATATGCGTTTAAAGCGATAAATCAAGGTGGTTTGACATCTGTCGCTGTAAAAGGAGTGGACACAGCTGTTTTTGCTACACAAAAGAAAGTGCCTGTAAGATAACCTCTATCACTATACTGTTATTACTAGTAGTTCTTTATAATATTATTCCTTTTTTTCTAAAGTATATAGTATAGTATTTTAAAGTAACATTTGAAGATTTTTCTGCAAATAATACAAATGAAACTTATTAAATTTAAGGATATTTGTTTATAGGATAAGCTGCTTGATGCTTCTAGTGTTACTCATATTTTTCAACTCACTGAGCATATCGGTTGCCTTGTGACAGGCATGATAGGTGAGTAAAGTTTAAAAAAAAATGATTATCCTAAAGATTTGTTATATAATTTTTCAATCATTATTATTTGAAATATCTAGATCTCTTTTGTATTAAAGATATATTGTTTTTATTGCGCATTTTAGCCGATAGCAGATCTCAAGTTCAACGTGCAAGATATGAAGCAGCTCACTTTAAATACAAGTATGAATATGAAATTCCTGTGGATGCATTATGCAGACGTATTGCAGATATCAGTCAAGTATATACACAAAATGCAGAAATGCGGCCTCTTGGATGTTCTATGATGCTTATTTCATACGATAAAGAAAAAGGACCTTGTGTTTATAAGGCTGATCCTGCAGGATATTATTGTGGTTATAGAGCTATCTCTGTTGGTGCTAAACAAACTGAAGCTAATTCTTATCTTGAAAAAAAATTAAAGAAGAAACAAAACTATGATCATGATGAAACAATACAGTTAGCAATTACTTGTTTATCTACTGTTTTATCAGTAGATTTTAAGCCAACAGAGATAGAAGTTGGGGTAGTATCAAAGGACAATCCCAAATTTCGGTAAATATTATCTCTACTTCATGTATAAAATTGTTGTAAATAAATAACATATGAAATGTTTTTATGTTTCAGAACTTTAACAGAACAAGAAATTGATAAGCATCTTACTGCAATTGCTGAAAAAGATTAATAATTTTATGTATAATTCATTACAAATAAATGTCATGTCCTACTTAACAATGTTTCATTTTTATACTTAAAATATAAGAGAAAGTATATTATATTAAATTCAAGATATAATTGTTAACGCGAATAAATTATACACATTTATAGTTTAAATTAAAAAATTTATTTCAAATTCATGTTTCTTATTTATAAGTTATAAAATAGTGAAGATATTGGTAAAATTATTTTCCTGATGCTGTTGCTAAAGGGTTTCGTAGAACTAGAATTACAGAATCACCTCTCAAAAACATTTTTGAAATAAATCTATCCTTATTTACTGGTTTTGCCTAGACAAAAAACAAAGCTTTCTGTATATTGTCAATCATAAGTTTTGCTTCAATACCACATAATTATATTATATTACCTTTTTTTTTCCTTTACCAGTACGTGGAAGTTCAGTCCACATTTCTTTTACATTTTCTAAAACCATGTTACAATGTCTATCAAATGCTTTTACTCTTCCTAATAATTTTTTGTTATTTCTACAATTAATCAAAACTTGTGTATTATTTTTCACAGATTGAGTTAATACTGAAAGTGGTCCAGTGTTAAATTCTTCCTCCTCTCTTTTTGCTAATTCCTCAGGAGTCATTTCAGATTTTGGCTTAGTTAAAGAAGACCTAAAAACAAAAGTTGTTCTGTTAGAAAAATGCTAATAGGAATTCAAAGAGAAAAGTTATAACCTTCAGGTAAAATTTACACAAAAAGATAGTATATAAATAGAAAAATAAGGTTAAGTTTTGTGTAAATACAAAAATTACTGTTAAAACGATAAAAAATTTTGTGTAAACATTTACATTTTGATGAATTTCTGTTATGAATGAAATCGATAATGCAAAACTTTTCTCAGGAATAGTACACAAAATATAAGTAATAACTATGTTTTCAAATCAACAAGCAACACAACGTTCAGTTTACTTCTGTTCACTTCCGATTCCGATCACCTCTGAAAATAGGTTATGTTATATTACATATTGAGTAATCTTTCTATATGTATATATGTACACTATTTGTGTTTATGAAATACATTGAAAAAGCATAGCTTTTTATTTAGTGGTTAAAATTTTTAGTATTTTTGTCGATTTAAAATAAAAGTTTACAATGTTCAATAATATTTTATTATATTATTTCGAAGATTAAATCTGATGTGTATAAGATAAATGTGACACATTTTAAAGCATAGCTGGGAAAATAACAAGATGAAAACAAACCGACAGAAAAAAGCGAGAAAAAATTTAGGCTTTTTTATTAACAACTTCAAATTTAGATCTCCGTTTCAAGTTCTTATTGATGGCACATTTGCTTTGGCTGCGTTAGAGGTTTGCATTTAAGTATATTATTTTATGTTACTGTAATTAAAGTTGATACCTGCTTTCATTATATAAAGAGTAGAAAATAATATATGTAATTACTTATAAATTAATGAAAACAAGTGACTGGAATTTGTAATAATTTTTAATTCTTTTTAGAATAAATTTAATATACAAGATCAATTATCAAAATATTTTCAATCTGAAGTAAAATTATTAACTACACCATGTATCATTTTGGAAACTGAAAAATTAAGTTCATTTTCAAAAGCAGTTAGTGGTGCTATGCAAATTGTTAAACAATATCCTATACATAAATGTGGACATGAAAAACATTCAATTAGTGGCACAAAATGTTTACTATCTATGGTTGGAAAAAATAATTCATTTAGGTATAATAAAAGTTTCAATGGGTGGAAACTAAAATTAGTGATACTATACATATATTTATATATATCTGTTATGTTTTTTCCAGATATATTATAGCTACGCAAGACAGAGAACTTCAAGATTACTTGAGAAAAATTCCAGGTGTACCAATAATGTATTTGCATGGTAAAGCACCAACTTTGGAAGCACCTTCACAAGCTAGTCGTGAATATGCTGAAAATATTCGTAAAGAATTAGGGATGACTGAATGGGAGAAAGAAAATATTAAAGTACTAAAAGAAGTAGCTGGAGTAACTGATAAAACAGAAGTAAGACTAAAAAAGAAGAAAAAAGGGGGCCCAAATCCTCTCAGTTGTCTGAAGAAGAAGAGTAAATCACGAACAGAAATTTCAAAAAATGTTAAAGAGAAAATATCTGGTAGAGTTAAGAAGAGAAAGAAAATGAAAATAGCAGCGCATATCAAGGAAGCATTGATTGCAGAAGTAAAGAATACAGATTTAGGAAGCACAAAATAATTTGAAAATAGATGCATAATTAAAAAAGGACACGTATACATAAAACTTGTATAAATTATTAAAATTTATGCAAATTCCTTTTTATTTATGATACAGTTATTTCTTTCAGCTTACAAAATTGCAGTAATTAGAGCTGTATTGTAATGTATTTATATGAGTCCATTTATAAATATAAGTATACTTATTTTACTAGTGAAATTGTTACTTGTAAATACATGAAGTATCATACAACTATGTTATTTATGTTCGTGTAACAAAGAACGAACACATTGGAAGATAGAACTGAAAAGTCTCATATTCATGTACATTACAAAATTATTTCAACAATTTTTTTTTACAATATTGTATAGTAAAAGATGTCTAAGCATTCGACTTTATTGATTAATATATATAATTATTCATTGTATTTTGAAATGTCCTATTCTTCATATTCCTTTATACTATTTGAGTAGTACTAATAATTACACTTAAAGTAAGAAAAATAAGTAAATGGGATCACATCACTTTAAAGTAAGATATGATTATGATAAAGAAAATATAATACTCTATGAATACTCTAAATTAATAATACTCACTCTATACATATATTACATTCTCGTTCAAATATTTAATCATATAAGGGACACGACGTAAATTTTGAATTAGGAACTTTTATGCGTAGAAAACATGAAGGAAATATAAATGCATATAAATTGCACATTATTTACATTCATTTAACAATTATATAAACTGGAATACTGAAAATATACATTTTACGATATAGAGTAATACATAAATAAAAAATAAGTCTTGATTATATGCTCTTATATGTTAGAGAAATTACTAATTAATAAGGTGCATTAAAATTCTCCCACATACTAGTATAATATATTATAAAATTTGAGATACAATTTATTAATTTCAAAGTGTTTATTTTTTCATAGTAAGAAATATAGAATATCTTGGTTTGTTACATTACAGTTAGCAGCATATTAGATAAAAGAAAATATGAATGAGACAGAGATAAAATAAAATAATATGGAATAGAAATACTTCAAAATACATATAGTTTTAAACACAAAATTCCTGAAACATCGTTTCATTAAAAAGAGTCATTTAAGATTACAAGTTAAATTCTAATTAAAATTTAATTGCTACTCTATCTTCATGCGTATGAAAAGTTTAATGTGTATTATACAATATGTCATGAAATGTATTATCTATAGGTTAATACAAAGTTAACATTTAAGAGAATTAAGAGAATGTACATTAATTATATGTAAAGATCCTATTTTAAAATTCATTTTAAATATAAGGACAGTACATAGCATAATTTCGCAGAAAAATGCTATCAAAAAATGGAGTTATAATAATTAAAAATAGATCTTTTTTATGTACCATAAAATTTAATAGAGAATTTTTTCAATACCAATTGATAGAATAATATTGGTGATTAATAAAACTTTATTGATAATTCATAAAATAATTAATAATTTAAATTCATATAGTGTTTTTATTGTTTATTGTGCCATTATTTTAATGACAATCTCATTTATATCACGCTCTTTAATTATATTGTATAATACATTTATATATTTGTTTATATGTAAGATCAAGAAAATAATTTTTTTGGTAAACTCTCGAATATTTCGTAAACGTGTATACTTTATAAAAAATCAAATTATGGGCGCGAGTTTCGACAAATTGTGTAAACTGCTAACGATAACTTCGTACAATATTCTTTTATATTCTATGTAAATTACTGCCAGTCTTGACATGAAGGGATAATGTGAATATTACTTTCAGATTAAGGTATTTTTTAAACAAAACATGTAAAACCTGATGTCAATGGGTTTTTTCTATTCCATACATATATAACATCAAGGTTGTTGATTAAAAAGTGCACGGGCAGCCATAGCTAACATTTTCATACGCCGTATAGAATTATGACTTGGATTAGCTGCTACAAAAGCAGCTAACTGAGATTGCAAAGTCATTAACACAGTACCCATATGTTCTCGTGTTACTGGATCATTAGGATCTAAATTTAATATTGCCTCTTCAAGCCACCTAATAAATAATCATAAAGAATGAGAAATGTTTGTCTAACATTATTAAGCACTAATAATAAAAGGCTTCTCTATTACCTATGCTTCAGTTCTGTACGGTGTCCTAAATCTGCGGATAACTGCTGTACAAGTGAAAGAATTACAGGTTGTTGTAAAATACATCTTGAGGTTTGACCTTGAGGTCCTACAGAAGAAAATACTCTAGAAGGTTCTGTTTTTTCACAAACTAGTACTACCAAGCCTAAATCACTAGCACTTAGAGCTTGTTGGAAGGCAGCATTTAACTGTCCTCGTTGGAGGAGCGACACAACTCGTGCTTGAGCATCAGCAACCGCTGATACTGGTATAGCAGGTGTAGTAGCTCGAGAACTATAAGCATATTCGATTAATTTCACCATTTAATGGAAACTGATATAGTGTTTTTAATACACTTACCGCGCATTTGTGATCTCAGTAAATTGTTGGTTTAAATTATCTCTAATGGAATCACGAATTGTACGTATTGTTCCTTCTTGGAGAATAATTAAACCTCTATTTAATTCTGTTTGTAACTCTTCGCGAACTAATGCGGATAGCGCTTCACTTTGTTGTTCATTTCTTTGCTGATATTGTTTATCTGCAATTGCATCCACATTTTGAAGATCTAAAAAAAAAAATAAAAATGTTTTATATGAAATTAGCCTTCAAATATAATTGGTATTTTCCTTAAATCGTATCATCAATCGTAGATATCTTACATTCACGAGTACCCCTAACAAAAGCATCTTGTACTTGTTTAAACATTGTTTGACATGCTTTTTCCATGCCAGGTAAAAGAACATTTGTAAAGGTTTCTTTAAATGCTGCGTCTAATGCTGGTTTTGCTGCATTCACTGCTGCCATAGCAAGTGTATCTTTTATATGATTACTATTAATGAGCTCTGTCAAATTCTTTTTTAAGAGTTCATCCATTCGAGCAGAATCTAATCTAAGTTGATGCTTTAATGGCTCTACTGTGTCTTCAATAATACGTGGTAAGGTAGTTTCAATTTTGTCTTTCATTGTTGTTTCAAGTGTCTTAAGAAAATCGTGTTGTCGAGCCATTTGGCTATATAATGTTTGTTCTAAGGTTGCATTTAGTTGCTGTGAAGCTCGTGCTAAAGCAGATTCTACTCGCGTCGAAATTGGTGTCTCTTGCCTTAATCTAGTCACTTCAGTACTTAACTCTCTTAATTCCTGTCGTTGATCTTGAATTATTTCCAAAATTGACTCTACTTTATTTATTAGCTCGAGAGTATTCAATTCGTTTGTTGTTTGCCATGTATTTTCAGTATTTCCTGTAGTATGTGTTGTTGGTTTCGATTCGTCTTTTAATCTTTTTCTTTTTTCTTCGTCATTTGTGAATCCATCAGCTTCCTGCATGGCATGCCTGCTTACATCTTTTAATAATACCATTGGGATATTAGGCCAATCTTCATCAGCAGTATTTGTATCTTTTGGCTTATTTTCGGGTACCGGTTCTTCATCTGCTTTTGTAAGAGATAAAATTTCTCTTACTTCCCTCGATGGACTACTACTACTACTAGCAGGTGCTTGTTCTTCTAACTCATTTGTGGCTAATGGTGGATCTGTTGCATTTAGAGCTTGAACTGCTTGTGCAAGTGAGGGACTAGCAGATAACACTTTACCTAATTCTGGGCTACTAGGGCGAGAATCTAATTCATTATTTTCTTTTTTGGCAGGCGAGCTGAATGCATCTGGTGTCATTAAATTTAAGCCAGCATTGTGATTTGTTGTTGCCTCAAGTGTAGCAGATAAGGAACGATTTTCTTCGCAATTTTCCACTGAAATTCCATTATGATTAACATTTCCTATATCTCGTGAGTCTTCAGAGTAGCCCAGTGATTTATGAGTTAGTGTGTCCATAAGGCAGTTACCACTCACTTGTGAGGCAGGCTTAAAAGCAATATGACATTCTTGTAATGACTTTGGTTGAACTAGATACATCCTTATAACAAGTTGCTCCTCAGTATCTTCTTCACAAGGACATAAATCTTCCAGCGATTCTCCAGTAGGACGCATTTTACGTAAACCAGCATCAACAATTCCAAAACTCAATATTGGATATGGGAGGAGGAACTCTGATATTGTATTTACTGATGTTATTTCATCATTATCTTTTGTAAGACTTAATATGTACAGAACTTTATTGTATATATCTGATAATAAAAGGTATCCTGCACTAAGATCTAAGCCAGCTTTTAACACTGGTAATTTACCAGTAGAAGGCGTAGGCGCAAATTTAATGGTTTGTAAACAGGACCACACCTCACAAGACCAAACTTTTAATTCTGTATTATTGTCACATCCAGTTATGGCAAACCTCCAAAACTGAACTCTGTGGAACAAAATACAGTTACAGTGATTATTTTAATTTAATAATAAAATAAATTCAATAAAATATTTTGTTACATATTGCTTACTCTGGATGGTATGTTTTATGGTCATCTAGGAAGAACAAGCAGGAAATCGGTCGTCCACCATGTGGTCTCCATTGATGTAAACAACGAGGTTGTACTTGATTACCATGAGGATTACTATGTAAGTAAACTTGAAAGAATTTGACTTCTCCGTCAAAACTAGCTGTAGCTAAGGCTGTGCCATCGGGACTGAATGTTGCTTCTATGATTGTGTCAGAATGTTGATCAATTTCCAACATGCCTCCATTTTCCTTCACAGCTGGATCAATTGCCTATCATTTAGTCAAACAGTTGGATACTTTGTTCATTTTGTATGGATTTTATAATCTGTAAGTAAGGTACACATTCACCTCTATTGATCTGAATCTTGCCGAAACAGTATTAACTGACCACAACTCTACTTTGGAACCACGAGTTAGAACTAAAAGCTTTGAAACTTTATCTCCATCTGATGGTACATCTTCAGGAATATATGGACACCATATCACACGATGACTAGTAGGAGATATATCTTCTGCATCTACTTGTAGCAATAAACTACATAACAATTCTGATGGTGTTGATTCAATGGTATGTATAAAAAGATTTCCCAAATAATCAACACATGCCAAAATTGCATTAGAAACATGTGCAAAAGCCAGATCTTGTATTGCTGCACGCATTCCTCTTAACAGAGCTCTTTGTTCCAATTCTTTGTATACAACTCTAACCACACCTCCTCCATTACCAACTAAATGATGTTATTTTTTTAAATTTAGAAGGTCAGTAAAATAATTATAATTTAAGTTTAAATTTACCTTTACCTTTTATACCATAAGCTAAATATTTCCCAGACATATGAACAGCTAATAATTGGCCTGGGTAAAAGTTATGCTCCCATGTAAAATCAACAATATTTTTTAACTTCACCTTTGAACTACCGTGATTATGACCTCCTGGTGAAGGAATAACAACAACATTGCTACTATATAATTCAACAGAATGTTGATTTTCTTGTCCAGTGAATTCTCTAAACATAGAGGAAAGGATCTTTATATGTATATGAAAAAAGAAAATTGAGCAATAAAAAAAAAAAAAAAGAAAATTAAATTAAGTTGATAAATTTAATAATAAAGATCAGAAAATTAATATAAAAAAAATTTTAAGTTTACACTTCTGATATTTATTATGTTTATATAGCATAATACCAAGACAGATAAAAATCAAAAACATCAAATGTTACGAATGAAAAACGTATAAAAATATATAAAAATTACCAATGGAAATTCTACCGTTTATAACTGAAATGAAGCTAAATTTCAATAAATACTTACACTGTTTGCTGATATTGAAGATTTAGGTTATCCTCTCCCGTTTTGATCATTTTCATAAACGTGATAGCGTATTCTAAAAAATGATAAAATTAATAAAATTTTGGCGATTACCGTGCTGGAATTCGGACAATTCTAACCCCAGCCGGTGGCACGCCTGATAACGATATTTTGTCAGCCTTACCTTTCGTGCATATATTCGCCGGATTGGAAAAGTGTTTTTTGATGATGCGTTTTTTATTTTAATGAAATATGCGCGAATTATTATTTCATCGATGCGAATAAATAACGTGTTTCATGTACATAGTTCAATGAAATTATCAAAAACGAAATGTCAGACAGCTATCAGATACTTGTCAGAAAAACGGACCGGAAGTGCACTGACGGTATTTTATATATTTCGCGCTATGTGGCGCTTTATACTATCTTAATTTTAAGCGTTTCAATCACTAAGTATGTATATAATTAGTAAATTTTTCAGATTGCATAGATAAGAAGATGATTTTTTAATACCAAAATACATTATACAAGCAAATACATTACAAAATAATTATATCGGTTATGTTAAAGAATTATACTTTCAGTAATACATAGCAATTTATAATTTATTATTTATAGCTATGTATGTATATGTATATATGTAATGTATATGATACGAAGCATGTAATATATCTTTTTGATACTTTATATTCATTATAAGATTTAATAATCAATGTTCTACATAGAATATTTTTTATTGAAATAGATACTCGCAGAGAATCTTGTATCGTAATTTACACTTTATTTCGTATAATACACTATAATAGACAGGCTTTTCTCTTCATATATGACTATCTTTTGGAAAATGGCAGTAGTGCTCAAACGTACATAGACCCAGTAAAAGTGGCAGTAAATTTCTCTAATTTGAATATTTTTTAATCGCGCTTAACTGTTACAAATCCCAATGAAGCGTTCTTCCATTTTTTAACCCTCTCTGCTTATTTCGAGTTCCTCCGATAACTAAATCTCAAAATATATGAATCCTTCATCGATTTTGATTTTTGGGGTAGAAAATTAAAAAATCTTAAGTAAAAACCGGTTAAATAATAAAATACGTAATGATAAAAAAAACTTTTCTTGAATTTCAAATTTCCATCGCTTATATAGTATATGATAAATATAGGTCGAATTACTATGTGTATATATATAAAGGAATGAATCACATGCGGATACAGGTGACAATTTGGGCATTGGATTAACGATTGATAATGAGCAATAGAGATCAAATGTTTATGTTAGAGAATTGAATGATAAGCCTGAAAAGCGATATACGTATACACGTGGAAACTGATGCATGGTGACATGTGGACATTTAAATATACGTCGTAAAATTGTTTGTTGCGTATGTGACATCGAGAAATATGTACTATAGAGATGGGTTGTAAGAGAGTTATCGTAGAAGAATTATTAAAAAGTTGTAACAATATTGTTGAATGAGAGTTGTAAGATCGTATAATGTAATACTTATTTACTTATTTATTTAAGGCTGCATATTTCATTAGCCCAGTGCATTGAACCTACATTCATGAAACTATAAGAAATAGGAAAATTTCCTTGAAATCATTTCATTTCTGTGTATTTATTTTATAGAAGAATTTTAATTAATAAAACATTCCTAGAATAAAATTAACTCAAAAAAAAATGGAAGAAAAAGTTTTTCGACAGGATCGAAGGTAATGGAAATTCGATTGATATCACGCAAGAGAATTTTTGAAAATCGACAAAGAAATCAATGTTTCTGCGTAATTTTTATTCTGTCATGTCTCCAGTCATACTTCGCGCAACGATTTAGACTAAAATATTCGAGGCACCGAGGCAACGTTTTCTTTCAATTTTCAACTCGAATGGTACGATTCAAATAGTTTTTTCTGCGTTCTTAATCATCAACGAGAAATACACGTTTTTTTTTCTTTCTTTCTTTTCTCGTTTTGGTTAGCAAGATGTTTTTATTTCATCGCTGAAAATAACAACGTTGTTTCCTTTAACTTACTGGTACCGCTATGAATCATGGAACGCGCTTAGTAATAAAAAGAAAGGAATAATTGACGTGCGCTATTGTCAATGTTACTATGTGTTACTTTTATATATACAGGGCGTTTCATTTAAAGACGTCATCAGTTATATCCGTTATAATAATTATACTATATAGGAATATTATAGGAAAAATGTAAAAAAATGAATTCAAGTTTAAAAGTGTCGAGTAAGAAGAATTGACGCAGAAGAGTCAAGGGACATGCTCACAATGTATTTATTAATTAAAATTTAGCGTGATCTTCAGTTTCCATACTCTTTGAAAACGTATGAATTATGTTTTTAAAAAATGCATCACCCTGTATTATATATACTAATCCATCAATCAGAATAGAAGTATTTCTATCTTGAGGAAATCGATATTTCGCATCGAGGGTTAAAAAGTTCGTTTCGGTTCCGGGCAATGGTAATGTGGCTTTCTCACGCTGCTGTGCACGGGAATATACTTGTTTTCTTTTCTCATATTTTTTTCTCATTTTTTTTTCTTTTTTTGATTTTTGGGTCTTTCCTTATATCATAACATTATTACAATGACAAGCACACTGAGACACTGCGCCAATCCAATAGAAAAACAATATTTGTAATTATTGTGCCAATAGTATTCACAGTTACGCGACGAAGAAGCACGACCATATATGTATTTATTTCTAACTCTCTAACGATTTTCTTTTCTCGGTTTGATAATTCTGTCGTACTTCTTTCATCCGATTTTTGTTCGCTAATGAATAACAACTTAACGATTAAGACCTTAATGGTTGTATCATTATACGTAAGCGTAATATTTCGATTCGTCTAACGAGAGCAACTATATTATATTATAGTCGATCATATAATCGCTAAGGGAGGTATGCGTATATAACGATTATAAGGGAAACGATCATTATTTGCGCGATGAATAAATTGTATATCAATTCCTCTACGTAAAACCATCGAGAAATACATACTTGAAAATATTGACTCGTAAACGCTTGCCTCTAGAACGTCTTTTCGTGGGAATTCATTTCGAGCAATGTGTATTCTGCGTTTGTACGCGATCAAAGGAATAACAAATGATATACATTTGTTAAATACGAAAGAAAAATGAAAGAGAACAGAAGGATCTATGCTTTCTTGAAAATAAATAATAAAATTGAAAGAATCCGAGGATACAATAGACATCGCTGACTTGATTGCTTGAATTGAAACGTTATATCAGGCTTAATGGTCATCACTGTTACAAGATAAAATTTAACATCATTCTATTATCATTACATGGATTTTTCGACGTTGTGATGGTCCCTGCGGGATGTTATATACTTGGTGTCGTACTTTTTCGTTACACTTTCCATACAAAAGCATAAATATCTCGAAACGCGATACGAAAGCGAAATATGCAGATGACAAATTAGAATAATGCGAGTGAACATGAGTGACATTGGCATGTTGTTGGCATCAAGTATACTATTCGATACTGTCGCGTCGATTTTTTTTTTTTTTTTTTTTTTTTTTTTTTTTTTTTTTTTTTTTTGTCAAAATATGATTAGATTCGTTTTGATCTCTATTAAAATTGATATTTTGGAATAACGTGAAACGAATGTGAGTTACGAGCGCTCGGAAATAAGAAATGCAACCTATATTTTTAATTACCTCTACGATCGGACGGAAGATCTGAAAAATACTTTGGAGAAATGATCCAAAAATTTCTGGCAAATAATAATAATAATTTAATGGTAAACAACTTGGAATACCCATGGAAATGAGGCTATGAAAATTACAAATGTACTTATAGAAGCGTTCGTACAGACAACGAGGAAGTGCGTGCTGATGCAGTCGTAGAAGAATTCTATGAGAAATCCTATAAATTCCATACCACAATACTGATCATTATACGTAACACGTTGGCTGAATGGATTTTTGATTAAACTTCGTAGTAGATTATAATATCTATGTTTGTCTCCTATTTATTTAGCAATATGATATTTAATATGTCCACTTGTAATCCGCTTCTATGTTTTAATAGTTCGACACGCGTTAACACGCGTACAATTAAAAAAGTGCTAACTCTATTTGCGTATCGATCGAGAGATGGCCAACGTGTAGAAAGACGATAATACGTTGAAAAGAAACTTAAGGGACTAATTTATAACAGCGCGCAACTATTGCACCATCGATTAACAAAGCTACATCGCATCAAATCGAAAATATACGCATAATTTTCGTAACTTTTGATTGTGCGATTCATACAAACATAGAAGACAAACGCGGAACAACTGAACCTAACGGCGCTGATTTATAGTCGCGCTCGGTTTGCTGATGCTGATATGCTTACGATATACTGCTCCGTCTTGAGAGCCATCGAATAAATAAATAAATTCGGACGAATAAATAAATAAATAAATAATTAAATAAATAAATAAATAAATAAATAAAACCAATCTATCGTGATTTATGTCTAAGCAGTTACGACTAAGCTTCCGTACAAAAATCTTAACGTTAAGAGAGGAAAGTAGAAGATCTTTGATTATTGGACGGAGTCGTGCAAAAAAGAGGAGCGATTCGAATAGTTTCATGCGCCGTTAATGCGATAAACTTCTTCCTTTTTTCTTTTTTTTTTTTTTTTTTTTTTTTTTTTCTCTTTATAAAAGTAAACGGATAGAAGACTGGTCGAGGATATGCAGATCAGAAAACAGCAAGTAGAATATAAAATAACATACAACAGATACATACTCAACGTTTAATCGATATAAAATTAGATTTTATACTCTTTACGTACAACAAATATTATTCGTCTAAAGAATATGATCTGCATATCTTCAACTATGATATTTTATGGAGAAATCAAACGCTTACGATATATCTAAGTGTTGTACAAAGAAAAAGAATGATTAAAGAAGTTGTCGTTAATATTATCTAGATAACGTTACGTACGAGATTATTTTCTCTTTTGCATGATACCGTACAATCCGTTATGTCGGTATATAAATTATACGATCGATTGCAATAGTACAACCTCGTATTTACTTGCACGTTTGAAACGGTAGACTCAAGCCACGGATTTGAGAAACGGAAGAAAAAAAGAAACATATTCGGCGTATCTCCGTATAGTATACAAAACGATCATACACCGGTATCGAGCTTCTCAAAGCACCGATGACCGACGAGTCTACCGCTAAATCCTATCACTAAGACGAGCGATGCTTTATTATTATTCTCAAAAATACTGTACACAAGAATACCTAAGTTACGTCGAAGCTCGTTCCACGCGCTCCGAGCACCGAAGCTGTGTTTAAGTACGACCGAATTGATACGCTTCATTCTCCTTTTCTTTTAATTAAGATAAGATAAAACAGGCGGGACGACGTTGAGACTACGTTCTGATCGAGAACTGAGTCGATTATTTCGATTTTCCAGTTTCGTTATTTGATAATATTGAAGTTCACCTCTTTAAGAAACGGAAGAGGCCTCGACCCTTCTCCGGTGGCGGTGCCATTAACATCGGTACTTGGTTTTTATGCGTTATGTGAATCTGTAACAATAAAGTATCTATAAGTGATCGGTAGATATAATTAAACAATTATCAAGTGTTTAAAGGATTAACTTACAGTGCATGGACCCTGCATCCATGGTTCACCATCGATTTGCATCGGAAAACGTTTGCTAGTGGTGATGGTGACACTGCTGCATTGTGCCAATCTTCTACCGGAATGACGAAGTCCAGTTTTCACTTGACCCATATGCAAACAGTTCTCTAAACCGATCACCTCTATGAGATTGTCTCCGATATCTATAAACATTACGCTTATTTTTCATTTCCTCCAACTACTTGTCTATCCAACTTGTTAAATGATCATTAAACATTGTCTATGCACTTGCCTTGTATCGCGGCTGTAAGATCTACGGAATTAAAACTGCTGGTGCTTAGTTCTTTGTCTGGTCGTTTCTTCCGTTTACCAAGTCGATGCTTCGTATGATGTTCACCCCAGAGATTGGAGCCTCCATGAGTAAAGGGAATGTTTAATAATGCGACACCTTGGAGAGAAGGTCCGTGTGCTAAATCTAACGGTGTTCCGTCACACTGTGAACGAGAAATATCGAGACTATAATCGGTATTACTGGATGAACAAAATTCATTATTAACCTTAACCATTTTTTTTTTAAACAACGTTTTAAACATTTTAAACGTTTACGTACAACGATCTCTAGATCTTCGTGAAGATTTTTACAGCTGGCAGCAAATTGTTCCGTGGTCGCGTACTCAAAGTACCAAAGTTTGTTCTTCATCCGGCTATTGAATTTCTCAGGATTCTTTTCCCTTTCCATGTGGAATTTTACACAGATCGCCGCGTCCACGCCCACAGAGAAGTAATTGTTAATGATATTGTACGGTATACTGTCTTGATTCGGTTTCATCTCATCTTTCTGATCAAGCACTTCTATCTGCCAGCGGTCCATCATTACGGGTGTCGCTTTCTCTATTTTCTAGAAATTATTTCACACAGCAATTTGAAATACATTAATCTCGTTTTAACTATCCGTAAAAGAATGATCTCTTATCATGATATTCACATACTTTGAGTACTTTATGAATAGCTTCTCCTTCATAACCACCACCCCATCGCAAACACCTTGCAAGATCGTTGCCTGTTCCTAATGGTATGACACCTACGGCTGGTTGATGCTCGAATTGGACACGATCTGAAGTTTAAACACGAAATGCTGGTTACAAACGGATCATCTGAATACCTAGCTCTCAAATTATTAATCGTACCCATTGTCTCTAACACCCAGCCAACGGTACCATCGCCGCCGCAGCAGATCACCTTAAAGTCCTTCACGTCCTTGAACATTTGCAAACCCTGCATAGGTCCGCCCACGGCCAGATTATGAACTTGGCGCGGGTTCAGGATATATTGGAACTTCCTCAGCATGCGTTCGCCTTGCCTTCCTCCGGATTTTGGATTTATGAACACCAGAAGTGGAAAAGTCCCCGGCGGCGGTGTAATTTGGAAGGACATAGCTGGCTGTTGATTGGTAGCAGCACCAGATGTCAGGAATCCACTTTGCTAATAGAATTTTGCATCTCGAATTAGAATCCTTTGATATCGCGTCTGGTTGATGTTTAATCGTTCAATTCAGCTCATTGCACTTACCGAGGTAACAGTCGACGAATCCTGACCGTGTTTGCTTCCCTTTTTACTGTCCCTAGATAACGATCTTTGCCTGTCTAAGACAACTGGGCAAATCGCCGTAGGCGGAAGGATATGAACTGCGTACTCACCCAACGTGCACTCTGTCCTCACTTGAGAAACGCATCTGTTATGCAACTGTAAAATCGTTATTAGCGTGAATAACGTTATACGAGTATAATTGTTGTTCGACAGTTACAACTAGGCCGCGGATGTTAAGAAAATATAAAAAATACGATACTCTTATATCGAAACGTACATACAAATTTTACATATCGAACCTTCAAACTTTCGTGCACGCTTACAGAACAACTGGAATATTTGGTTGCCTATACACAAGGAATCTGATTCGTTGAAAAAAGAAATAAATAATTATAAAAGGAAAGACTACTCACTGTCAATTGACACCATCTGCAGTGCAAACCCGTGATCCCATTGTAACTCTTGATGGTTTTTTTACATTTGAAACATTTGCCGTGACAATTTCCCTCGACCCAATGGTGCGCCATCGTTTGCGACGTCTTTTTGCTTTTCACGTAGGTGGCTATACAGGAGGCTGGTGCTCTTTGAACGCACCTTTCATGGACAGTGTACTTGCAGACTATATAACAAGAGAACGGCTCGTTTGTCTGTTGCTTCAGTGCGAATGAAAAAAATGATTGGTACTCAAGACGCGGGTTACTGTAAATTCGATAAAGAACGATATACTTTACGAAAATTGCTCCTCTTTCATCGCAGATTACCAAGGTGCAAAAGGAGAAAAGAGAACATATAAAAAGGGTGGAAGCTGATCGGATGAAAATGTTTTCTAGCAAAACATCCGTGAAAAAAGAACCGCTGTAACATCAAAGAAGCTCCGATGATACTTACAAACACAACAAAGGCCCTTCTTTCCGAGACCGACTAGCATATTCAAACAGAGATTGCAGTAGGCGGGTTTGCTAAAGTGTTTTAGCCTCCAGAGATGGTTACCGTCTTCCTTTACGTGAGAATCCAAGCCCAAAAGAACTAGCAGCGGGATCGTCGTCAGACCACCCCTTTTCCATTCTTCCAGAGATACCGTACCATCCGCGTCGTAGTCTATTTCTATCATCATATCTTGCAGTATCTAGAAATATCGAGGATTTACGTCTAGATATCGCTCATCAATTTCCCATCTCTTCGTTGTGCAAACAAAGAAATTTTAGATTTTATGTATCCTCTTCCCAAACGTAATATCTCTTCTATAATATTTATAATAGAGTAACTGTCGGAGGAATTGTTTTATTACGAAATTGAAATTCACGATGTTATTTAAAGTACTTTTTTTTTTTTTTTTTTTTAATGGGATCGTTCGTTATTTTAGAAAAGTTTTTTTTTTTATTAATTAAAATAAATGTTTGAAATGAAAAGAATTGTATTTAGATGAAAAATAGAGTCATCAAGATGCGCGTGGAAAGGACAACGTGCATCTGAAAAGGAATATTAATGATATTCCAACTCACCGGTTTCAATTCCGAGACGTCCCATCCGAGATACTCGGCGACATTCATCATCTGATTGACAATGCAGTCCATCTCCTAGGGAAGCGTGATAATAATATTAAACCCGTGGCTACGTTAGATAAGGTGCTTTCGAATCGATCTATTTCAATTCGTTGATGGACTTCGTTGCCCTATCGACAGACGTATTTACGATTAATTGGTCGATAAATTTCCAATACTACCGTATAAAACCTATGATCATTTCGTTTAACATACACGATGAGAAAACATCGTACGAAAATATGAATATAAAATCGACCATTCGAAACGTCGCAAACTATTTGCAATTATCCATTTTCCATTTTCTTCGCGTTTAAAAACGCTGTCGATGAGAATCGGTTTTTTGTAGCAATTAAAGGAAAAAATAGAAGAAAAAATCTCGTTCTACTCACGTTTGTGTCAAGAACGCCGTTACCGTCTGTATCGTACAGCCGGAACATGACTGAAAAAAAAAAGAGAGAAAGGCAAATGAATTAATGCGCGTCGAAATTGGCGTGCAACAAGTTGCAGCAGATATGCAAGCTCGAGTGCACTGTATGCGAGTGCAACTAGCGAAGCAGACCGAGAAAATGACTGGCGTTGGACACGCGAATACGAATGTTTAAGGAATACAGCCGTGACTGTCGATGCATCTGTCTGTGAATTTTTCTTTCATCGGACCACGATTTATGACAAAGTGGCATAAGAACGCGTTAACGACGAGGGGTTACCCGTGATCGGAACAAAAATACCCAATGCTCGCTTTCATAAGGTCTAATTAACTTTGATCGATACAAAAGAAACAATTACTTACACTCTAATTTATCTTCTGGCCTACCAGCTTCCAGGAGGGAAAGATAGCACACGATATCCTTGAGGCTGACTTTAACCGAGTGGACATCTATCGTGCTCTGTTTTCTAACGAAGTTTCTCATTTCTGCGGAATGAAAGATAATGAACGAAATTAAGATCCGTTTAATTCAATGCGTATCGTTTAACTGTCAAAAACAATTCTGCTCTCTATTCATTTTCGTTGAATCCTTTTGTTATAACAAGTAATTATACCCGTAGGTAGACAGCCAATATCGAGCGTTTATTATATTGCATTGTAACATTCGTTCGTCTTCTTCTATTAAAATAGGACGAATTTGTGATGCAATTCAATATATCAAGCCCTTAACGCACGAATGTTTCTTTGATCTAGTAGTGAAAATGAATAAATCTTTGTGTAATATAAAACAATTAACAATGAAAATGTGTATAATATACGTCTTATAGTTCGAAACTATAAAGATCGACGACTAAAATAATCAGCCAAACTAGAAGCAATCTATGATCGTATATGTTACGGGCATGTAATGTTAAGATTTCATCGAAACTCTGTTTCAGTATAACGTATGATAGCTAGATATCATTAGGTTAATTGGCATTCTTGTACTAATCGTGTTACGATATAATAGAATTGTACTTTTCAAGATCTACACTCAAATGTCTATTAAAATCTATCAAAATAGTAGGTACGCTATAACTGAAGAGATCGAAACCTGGTGAAAACAAACGATCCGATACATCGTTGCAATTTTCCACTAGTAACATTGCACGATTCAATAGTTATATATTTCCAATATCGATATAGCACCATTGTGTCCATTTCGTCATTAGAAATATAAACCTGTCGAATCGTAAAGCGTGGTTGCAATGAAATTGCAATGATGTCGGCATCGTCTGCAGAGAAACATAGATATAAAATACCGTTACATATGATTGACGCTCATAACGTGACTAGACAGTTTCGACTATTATTGCACACATTCCTGGATTTCTAATAAGTCCAGGAAAAGCTGTGGTCTCATGGTGACGTCAAAGTCGAAGAAAAGTCCGATGGAATATTATTTTTAGATTAGAACGAAATGGCTTTCGTCAGTCGTGTCTAAGAATCTCTACAAGGAACCTGTTGCTTCGTACGTAGCGGGGTTTAGGAGCCAAGTATCGATGCATGCACACGAGTACCGCTCTAATTATAACGATCGAGCATTGCACGTGCACGACTGCTCGTTGATAGACGCGACGAATATTCTTGGAACGATATTTGTAAGCAGAAATTTCGTCTTTTACCTTCGTAATTTCGCTCGATACGTAAACAATTTCTCGATCGAACGATCGAATACGGAAAAACGTAAGTTACTGGAATCTTTGACATTCGATATTCTGCTGTTACATTGTTGCAGTATATATCGTACAACCTTTCTCTGGTTCTGTAACAAAATGTAATTTTAGTCGATAACTTAACCGTAACTATTCCCCAATCTTACTTCAATTTCTCAGTTTCTTCAAACTTGGAAAGAACTTTGCAGCGGATTACTGTATACGTGTTAAAATATTCTGTTTTAAGAATTATTATCATTATTTATGGGAATTGTGTAATAGAAGAATGGAAGAAAGTTGCTTGAAAATATGAAAAAAACGATCTTCAAGCGACCTTCAGTGACATCGATGTAACCCTCAAATGACCTTGACACGATTTTTAACGCCTTTCGAGTATTTGTCGTAGTTTACGATTTTCGGATTCTCTATTCCCCGATCTTACTTTCATTTCAACCAAGAAAAAGTCTTTTAATGTTTTAATATCGCAACGATTCTTTCTCAGTTTCTTCAAACTTCAAAAGAACATTGCAGCGGATTACTGTATATTCTGTTAAAATATTCTGTTTTAAGAATTATTATCATTATTTATGGGAATTGTATAATAGAAGAATGGAAGAAAGTTGCTTGAAAATCTGAAAAAACGATCTTCAAGCGACTTTCAATGACGTCGATGTAACCCTCAGACGACCTTGACACGATTTTTAACGCTTTTCGAGTATTCGTCGTAGTTTATTAAATCTTGGTATAACCTTGAATAATCTGGTATAGTTTTGAGCGATCTAGAAATATCCGTAAAAAATGTTTCAATCATCGCGTAAAGAAAAATATCGAATTTCATCGAAATAATATTCCGTCGAACTGGCCGATTCGGAACTATTCGAGGACACTCGAGGATGACTCAATAAAACGAGTAGAACGTGATTGTCTGACCGAGAGGCAACTCGTGCGAGACTATTAGTTTGCCGTGTTCCTGATAAAAATAGTCCCGAATCGGAGACAAGACGAAGCCTGGAGACATCGATATTGTCCCTGTAATTCCTTCTCGTGATTTTACGAGTCTCTAGATACGTAAGGCACCTGAGATGTCCCCACGAAGGAAACAGAGAAGAAAGACAAGAAGAATAAGAAATAAGAAAAAGAAGAAGAAGAAGAAAAAAAGGAGGAAGGTTAAAACGGCTAGTCACGAGGGAAATAAAACCGGTCGATCAATCGTCGAAGGCGAACGATTTATCTTTAGTACGCGCAACAACGTTGAAACAAATTCACCGGTAATTCTATTGCTCTCTGGCGGTCCATTTTGCCTCGTCCATGATTTCTCGATGGCTACGCTCGCGATTTATATCGCGGCGATTTCAAGTGACGCACGAATGAACCGCGAAAACTGATTTCATTCTCGCCGCCAAGAAACGCGCGAAAAATCCTGTTTTCCACTCTTGAGCAAGCCATCGCACAGAGCTTAATACGCCTCAGCTATTGATACTTTGTACTGTAGCGTTCGCTTTTGCTTTTCATAAAATTCTACAACTGAATCTGTTTTACTAGTAAAACTGATTCATCGTCATATAGCAGAGAATATCTTTGGCATAACTTCTCCGACATTTACGTACGAAGACGGTAGCGAGGATGGTCTTCGATGGCTGTAAGTAAACAGTTGATTCTGAACAGACCACAGCAGCGTTATTTGTAGATGCAGCAACGCTTTCGTATTTCAACAAATATTGATATTGAACGTGTAATTAAACGCTGTCGAATCTTTCGTCCGATGAAATCATTAACGTGAAAACTTGTTTGCAATGTGATACAGCGCAAACTTACAGGTTCGAGAAAGACGAAAAGAAACACGATTGCCCCGACTAATTATTCTTCCAAACAACGAAGTTACTGGTGCGAAAGAGAGAAAAGGAGTTCATGGTATACGGGTTCGTTGGAGAAACTTGGTTGCAATTTATTCCACCGAGCGACGTGATCACTGAGAACAATTAATTTAATTGAAACCATCGGTGCTCGCCGGATGACACGATTGATTGCCTCGCCACGACGATCACGGTGTAATGAATAACCGGACGGGCTAACTTATTCGACGTTATTTCCGGCTAGATTTCATTTCGCCGTATGAATAGAATCATGCTGAACGACCACGTGCATTGTTTCCCGCGACAATTAATCCGATGCAACAACCGACCTGGTCTTTCGGCCACGTCGAGGAAGCGATATTTTTGCACAATGTTATTTTTGTTTGATAAAAGGGCTCGATGTTTCGCCTGTTTCGAACAACGAGAAACGTTGGCCAATCGCGGCGAGCGTCGATCACACAAATGCTTTTCCGTCAACCTGGAAATTCATGACGCTTAATTTTTGCGTTATAGGCAACTTCGCTCGTTCGCAATAACGCATTGTTAATAACGTTCAACGATGATATTCTACGTTGTCTTTGTAATAAACATAAATGCATGACAAAGCACTGCTATCTTTAAACAATGGAGCAGATTGAAGGAGAAAATATATTACACAAGATACTTCTAAATATTCTCTAGTTTGTTACTTACAAGCTAGTTAACAAGAAACAGGACTAGATCACTCGACGTTTTATTTCTTGGAAGTATACTTAAGATTTCAATTACGGCTATTTTTCGTCAATTCCGAATTCTTCGTCAAAATTGAGATATTTATATTACAGAAAAATCTCTGTTCGAAAGACACGTGGTGTTTAGTATAATTCTTATTTGTGCACCGTGTTGAAATTATATACTGCATATAATTTTATGACACATCGATATTAATAACATTCGCAATCTGATTCATTGTATGTCATCCAGACATCCAACGACATACACTAGTCGAAGTTTTCAGAGAACGAACATGATCCATTGAAATCGCAATTAGTCTATCCTTATCCAACTTAAAAATATTGCCTTCGTCTCACCTTCCTTCAACAATGCACCAGGAATATCTGGTAAACGTGTTCGAGCGCCCTTCAGCACCATTGTGTCAGGAATCGATGATTAACGGGTGACTCCAGAGTTGGAGAACGCGGAAGCTTTGCAACCGGAAGACGACGAAGTTCCAGTTGGAAGTACTATTAAACAAGCATCGGCTGCGATCAACGATTAATATATAGCGGGAAATATGAAGATGACACTTGTTGCTTGCCGCGTGACTCGAGAGATACTGAGAAAGTATATCGAGAGAGCTTAACGCCAAGAAAAGTCGCGACGTACTCTAAGGTTGACGTTATTTATACCAGATGATACTGGTTCGGCGTTATTTCGGGATTCGAACGAATACGCAAACTCATCGGTGAACAGCGGGATAATTGAACAACGAAAACGAGGGTCTATGGATTGCTGAAAAATTGATTCGCTTGTTTACTCGTTCGCTATTGATTGAAACAAGGAAGAATAGAGTGTGATCTGATATATACATTTCCTGTGCCATTGATTTTAATTTGATTGAATCATTTATTCGTAGGATATATAATATCTATATACCTTTGGTTTGATAACTACTAATTAATATGACTCTATTACTTGCTGAATTTAATTTTATTGAATTACCTGCGTGTATATGTATCTCATCGGTTCTAAGAAGTTGTATAATTATGTAATATGAATATATATAATACATTATGTATATGTATGTATATATATATGTCGGAGATGAAAGGACACCGGTCGTTTCCTTTGGAATTCTTTGGAAAATTCCCAATACTGCAGTCTTTATAAATCAACCCAAACATAATAGTCCGAAACTTGAGACAATGAGCTTGGGCTCGAGGCGACGACTAGTCGCCGAACGTAGCCGCGGTCACGGGATGAACGTTTTACCTAACAGAGGTATAGAATAATTGTATAGCTCTTCTTACAAAGAAATATTTGTAGCGACACGCGACAGTAAACATTCCAATGGTCTCTGCCCTGTGGCCCGGCCACACACAGATCCTATTCTTCGGGCAAGATGATTGCCAAATGTCGATGCATCTCCGCGGTACATGTTTAGCCAGCCTGAGGACCCGCTAATAAATATAAGGATTTAGTTAACTAAGGTCCTTCAAACGGACAAACAGTCTTTGTCCTAATAGTCCTTAAATCTATCGCCTACTGCGGGAAGATAAGAGGATTCTGCTTTTCTCACGTACGACACTTCCCGTTAGCAACTTTCAAGGACGGCTAGCATCCTTTTCTAACCACCAATATAGAAATTAACCAATTAACAGCAACGCCCATCTCCCTCACTTTCCGAGCGGAGGCTTTTCTCGACGAATCCGATGATCTCGTGCCCTTAGGCACACCCCATCATAGTTTTCCTCTGCAGCATCACAGCGACGGTTAAGGCATTCTCTCGTGCGAACTCATCAGCGAGTAAAGCAACGTCCTTACGATCGCTGCATATTGTCACGTTTTATTTTAACCAAGAGTCAGACTCGGACTTTGCAGAAAAGTACATCTACCATCCCGCTGATCGCGGATTCGTTATCGAACCTAGGACCAATGTCCAATGATGGCCAAGTCCAGAGAATATTCATTACACGCCTCTAACTCTAATCCTAACGCCAACCCGACGTATATGTATAATGAATATATCCGGCTTGAGATTTGGAAGCGTCATTAATTAAAAATATTCGTTTTAGAAAATAAAATAATAATATTTATGTATAAGATAAAATTATATAATGTATAAAATAAATTAGAAGATAAATTAATTTGTCCAATGATATTAGATTGACAACATGAATTTCCTGTATATTCAAGTATAAGATATTCTCATTGCTTACTATTAATAAAACAATATACAGGGTACGTTACTTCTTTACATTTCCACGTAAGATTAAAATAATACAATACGTTATAATGTAATTAAAATATAACTGCAATTTGTATATACAATATTGTAATACTTTATTTTAACTATACGTTGTTCAACGTACGTTTTGTATCGCACGACGTACATACGTCTTTCAGTCTGTCTATCGTTTGAATGTTTTTTCCAAGGGAATGTTCTTCCATAAGATTGCTCTTTTTGATCAAGAAACGAAGGTGACAACGTTTAAACGAGGTAAAGCAAGAACACAACGTTTGATGTCGTCGTTGCATCAACTCTTTTCATGTTTCAAAAATATACCGCCTTTGAGATTTCGTCGTTTCCCTCTTTGCCCAGGACAACTCCACAAACAGTTAATCTTGAATTTTCTCCAATTACTCCGTGACATTTCACAAAGATCAAGCTGTCATTTAAAAATGGATATTTACGCGGATTCCTGTATCTAGGAAGGCGCAAAGGTTTAGTCTATCTCGTCGAAATCTTGTCAAAGTCAGCTAAATATTTCTTGACGCTCAATGGCAGTAAAGGTCGCTCTTTATTGCCGTTGCCTGTTCTCTTTTACGCACACCGTTTTATCTTCGTAACTTTCGAACTTTACAGTTATTATATTTACAGAACTCCATTTACCTGAACGAAGATTCAGTTAGTGCTTGATTAACTGGACTCCTGTCGATTGAATTAATGAAGCTCTCTCGATAGAATAATCTGAATAATCTGAAAAATTACAGGTAGCCGATAGAGTTGGTGAACGTTTGTTGCGTGAACTTCAGTTTTATTCATAATAATAAATTACGAAATATTAAAATGTCACTACAAGTTCAAACAAGTGAAATGATCTAATATATATTGAATACATCTTGTAAAAATGATGACCCTCGACAATAGCATTATTGGGTTGTAGATAAGCAGCAAAAATGTGAGTTAAGTTACTTATTATGGTTTCCCAATTTTTAATAACAATAAAAGTATTTTCAATGCTTTAGGAAGAGACAATTAATCGATAATTAAAAATAATCCGTTATATTTCCTTCAAATTTAAACAATTTTTAAACCGCTGCAAGAGACGACAGGGTTGAAAATGATGCCGAAACTGCCAGCAACGTCAATTTTTCGAATACTTCATTTTACAGTAGCTATAAAAAGTGTTTTCACTTACATTTAAGTAATCTAACTGAAATTACAACAAAACTACTTTTAATTATCAATGACATTGAACGAGGATTAATAAGAACGCATTAACGCCTACTTTTCAAAACGTTTCAAACAATCATCGATTCATCCGATTAATAGGGGCGATGGCTCGTTTGTAGGGACGCGAATAAAAGCTTCGTAAAACCGAACAGGCTTGCGGGGCTCGTACATTTCAATTCCGTTACGATAAGGAACGCACTTCCTATCGAGCTGATGCGCCAAGTTATAATTCAACCGCGTTTACGATCGCGTTACATAGGATCCCCAGGAATAATGCATCGACGTAAAAATCGGTGGGCGTACGGATCGAAACTTTCCTTTATCATATCGAACGTAACGCGTTTCCCTTCCAGCAAAAAAAATTCCACTCCATTCTCGGAGCACATCAATTTTTCCAGCGTGCAAAGGGTATTCTCGTGTCGCTGTTCCGTTTTCTACGGTTATCCACAGGCTCGCGGATCGTATTTTTTGTCGGTCTTAGCGATACATGACTTTCTTGGGCCACCGACTATCTCGTCAGTAAGAAAATTAGTCCCGAATATCCGGCTTCTTAAATTGAAATCCCGCTTTGAAAGTCGAGTGGTAATAACGCGGTGTCCGAAATTTATCGTCGGCTGGTCCAGGATACTGGTTTTAATGGAACATTCGAACTATTATTCTGCAACTGGAGAGCAGATCTTCCGAGTTTGTATGTAGGTCGTGACGAGACATTGTCGCTGATCGCTCGTCTTTTACTGGTAAAATATTTTTCATCTACACTTTTACCGACGTAATCATTACCGTCGCGTCTCCGTTGTACCGCTAATGAGATTTCAATTATATAACATCTAAATACAATAGGAACATACAAATTTTCTATGCCAAGTGTTTAAATAGCTTCGTGAAGCATCTAGTATACCTAGATTTTTATGACGCCTGACTAGTGTGTGCCATCTTTCTATTACGTTATAAATCTGAACTATTTCTTAGATCTTTCGACTTTTCCCTCTTGTTGTATCTGGCTTCTTTGAAAATTCTATTCACAAAGTCTTAACATTAGAATCATTGATAATTAAATAAATAGGATTTGGAACTTGTGCCAAAAATGCGTAGGATAAGATATGAAGATCACGTCGCACAAATCTGTTGATTTTCTGATTTGAATGTTATCTTGGGATTAACCAGGAAGATTGTAATATGGCATAATTGAAATAACCTGTTGAATCAAGAGATGCAGATCTTTTAAAAATGGTTGGTAAGCCCTAAACGTCTTATGGAAGCCAAAGGAGTAATTACCAAGACGTTCTAAGTTATTCAAATTTCAAAAAATGCATCAAACTTATAATGTTTTTATGCAAAATTACTGTGTAAAATTCTAATAATAATATTGAAAAGCTCCCCTTTTTCTTTGACATCGACGTCGCGTTGATACGCAAGAACATACGACAAGTAAGCTTCCATTGAAAATAATTTTTTACCAAGCAACGTATGACCGGACATGCGTCAACAGCTTTTGCGCTGCGTTATAATCGTGACGCAGAGACTAATCGATTAAGACATCATCGAGCTACCATGGACGCGACCATTAAGTACTACACATTCTTACGAGTTTTACGGTGTCGGGCAGCTCGCCTTTATGGCATCGATTTGTTTGCCAATCTATATGTCACGACTCATCGTAAAGAATCTTACGACGATCATAGAGGAAAAGAGACAGAATTACGTTACGATCATCCTGTGATGCCATCGTCGTTTAACTCGAGATGGCCTATAGTCGCAGAATTATTCTTCGTTCTACTTCGAACCGGACGTTTATCGGCGTTGTACCATTATGTTCCTCGAAACAGAATCCCTGTGCATTTCATTTGAAATGCGACCAAAAGCTATAACTTTTTGTTCGAGTTAAACAGAACGACTTATGTATTTCCCTTGCACGTAAACTTTGATATCGTCGTGCTGCTCGAATGCAAGTTTTATATCCATTGCCAGATGTTTTTGAACTTTAATGCCATTTTTAGGATTCATAATGTGATCCAGCTGACCCATTGACACGAATAATCGAACGTTAAGCAGCTTGGGATATTATGGATGCTTCTTATTGATAAATTGCCGATGTTTATGCAAATTTATAATTTTATACGTAAAGCAAGGAAATGGAATCTGAGTAAATATTCTGTACACGCCTTTTTCTTAAAATTTGAACTTTTAAATTTCCTACAAATGCATAAATATCCGCAGTTTACTTATCAATTTAAATGTCTTGTTAGCTGTCGTTCTTCCTACATTTTTGCGCTTCTCATGTTACAGTGAAATTCTAAATGATGTTGGGGTTGACAGAGACAGGACAGGCAGAGTTAGGAGAAGCTTGTTGAAAAATAGTAATTTTGATTGAGAAAAACTAGTATACGGGAAGGTTTAACGCGAAAGAATTAGTATGCCAATAGATTAATAGTCTATGGATATGCAGATTTGTATCAACATAATTTAACAAAATTTACTTTAGACATTTTTCTATATCACACTGAAACATCCCACAAATGCATAAAAATCCGCGATCTACCAATAAAGTTGATCGATCAAAATAATCTTCTATGTTTTCGTAAAACAAGCAGCTAAATAAATTTTTGGGAAGGAATAAAAAGAGCAAGAAAAGAGAGGAAAGAAAAGAGAGCAAGCGGGCCATCGAATCACCGTAATCCCGTTGAAAAGCAATGGAATGCCGAGGAGGAGCGTGCAGATTGGTCCACATCGTCGTTAACATCCAACTTCACCTACCTTCCAATTTCCCGTTGTTGACGAGCAGCGAATTGTTCGACTTCCTGGACGAATTCCGCGACATTTGGCTGTGACTTGGGCTGCTGTCGGTGCTCTTCTTCTCGATCACATCGTGACAGCTGTACGAGGTGTGCTGTATCGTCAATATAGGATGGACGCTTCCTTGAAGCCCCCAAACGGATGAAACACAAGAGAGGATATTGCCAAGTGAGTGGTCGAATGACCGAACGAATGATGGAGCTTTCTGATTTATCGTGGCTCCGATTCTCGATTTACTATACTGGCAAAGTAACGCCTAATGGATGTTCGTGGGGGTACATTGCGTTTCTGACCGCTTTTGTCTCCGATTTCGATCAATCAGATGCACAAACACGGATAAACCGACACCGACCATTTAATGTGCGCGCGTTGAATTTCCCGTAACAGCCGATATTTGCCCGACAGAAGGACAGAGTTACCGATATTGTCAATAATGCCGCGTTAAATATTATTCCATTTACGTTTGGAATTAAATCAGTCATTAACGAGACTTTCGATTTTCAATAGTACGGTTGCCGGGCATTTCGATGGAAATGATAATTAGAGGAGCAAGTTTTGGGTTGGTTAATTGGATCATTCCCTCGATTGGTTAAAATTGTCTTCGTTTGTGGTCTTGGTCCATCGAAGGAGAACTAGAGAAACAAGAGAAAAGTCCTTTGCCTTGGCAACCCACTCTTATACTTTCTGTTACGATACCTCGCAAATAGCCAGGACTTTTTCATACATCTTTTAAATGAAAATAAATGTTTCTATCATTTTCTCATAAACGTTCGATTACTATTGCCCTCTGGAATTTGCTATTATTCTCGTAAGAAATTTCATTGCTTCGAAATAACAGAACCGCGTTACTCATGGGATTCTCTAAATTTATGTATAGAATAATTACAAGCAATCATACAATAATAAATCTCCTTTTCTACGCTTTTATACAAAGCAACCGATGAAAGACGATCAACCAGAAATTTCAGTATTCAGGATTCTCTGTGCACGATATTGCGCGCAGATGAAGTCACACTAACGATTCGCTTCTTCTCGCAGTTCCCACCTCATCTTCCTCTGTTTACGAGCAAATTTCACACAGAAAGTTTTGCGAATGATTAAGAAATATATCGTAATGCGAATGACTGTACAAATAAAATCATTCGTTTTAAATATCTCCTTCTCTTTCGTTTATTTTATGATGTTAGTGCCTCGATTATGTGAAACGCTCTTTCACTTGGATTGCTGTTGCGAAAGAAAATTGACACCCTGGACGATTTCGCGGCAAGATTAAATCATCAAATGAAACCAGTAATCATTCACGGTGACCCACTTTGTACGATCGATCGATCTTTTCCGTGTCATAACTTTGAAACTCGCGATTATACATAGTACTGGCCGGTGACAATGTCAGAAACGTTTGGCCGCGCAATGTATCATTCGGTATTAGAGTGTGCGTGAACCGAATAAAGATAATTGACGGTTGTTTTGCCAGTAGAGTTCTTCGGGATGTTCGTCAATGTGTTAAATGGTAAAACGATGAAATTGCGCATTATTTATTATATTATCGAAGATACGACGAATCACTTGTGTATTTAAATGGTAATAAATTAAGCTTATCCATATGAGATGTTTCATGAAAGTTTGAATTTATCGAGCTTGTAAGAAAGATAAGAAACTCTCATTATTGGTTGCTTCAAACGATTAAAATATTTATACGGTCTTTTTTTATATGAAATTAAATTTAGAAAAAGCGTCATGTTTGTATATTACGTTTGTACGCGCAAAGGTAAAGTAAAAATTAAAAATCTATTCCATCTGGAAAATATTTTAATGCGATATTTATAAACATATTATCACATTTGTATATTATATGATAATATTTTAAATTACTTAAAAATAAACTGTAGATAAGGAAACTGTTCTACGTAACAACTGTCTTCTATGAAATCAGCTCCATTCCAAGAATTCTTTAATTCTACTGACAATTCTTATAAATTTACGATGATGAAATTGTTGAGTCATATAGAAATTATTTTGATTAAGTATAGAATATTTTGAAGAAACTAGTTATGAGCGGAGTAAAAGTTTCATTCGACAAGATGGCATTTCATATGCGCAAACTGGATACCCTAAGTTAACATTTTCTTAAAGTTATGATTTTATAATTGTCTACAGTGCAATTATAACAGAGGCATGTATCAAAGGCATCTATTGTCTAATCCTGTTGTATCCCGCGAGGAACAGCTAGTTAATGCAAACATTTCGGTCGGTTTCTCTCTGAGTTAGAGGAAGTTAATGTTGCATAATGTCCCTGTAAACGCGCACTGGTGAAAGATGATTCAGCGCGTTTACGTGCACGTATATTGCGTTTACACTGTAAATACCTTTATCAGGGACCTAAATTTATCGTCGAAGGACATTCTAAATAGACCTTTCCTTCGTCAACGTTTCAAGGATTAAAAGGCTGCGAGTAATTAGAAGCAATAATAGCTTTCTCTCTCTTTATTAGATTTGAAAACAATTGCATGTATTCAATTTGTTTAACGACATTGGATTAAAGTATTTTAAACGATTCTTCGGTGATTAGGCAAGTTGGATCATTATCACGAGCGTTAAATATTATCTTTTATAACGATAAAGTAAAGAATCGAACGAGAAGGCCTTTTTTATCCCTGTGTAATAACTGCGCTACAGAGATTTATGCAAATTGATATTTTTCGAGTTTTTATATTTTCTTGTCTGCGCACCTTTGAATTTCCCATGGATGCATAAAAATCCATAACGTAATACGAATGATAGTTAAATTTACTCGAAGAATAATTTGAATCTTTTTAAATTTTACTTGAGTCATAGAGTTTGATAGAACAATAGAGAAATTGGTATCTTAGAAAATAGCGAGTGTTGAATATCTGTGTGACTCGGTCAAAGATGAAATGTTAATTACCTGTGCGTGCTCTGGTGGAGGCTTCGCTTTCCGTTCTGTGGTGTCCCAAGGCTTGCAACTTCTCCGTGAGACCATGAATTTTGTCGGCCAAGGAAGAACTATGTCCTTCCGACGACGTTCCACCAGGTAAACCGGTGTTGTTCACGTTGCTGCTGGACGTTGTGTGGGACGTAATGGCAGCACAGGCGGTTGTCGACGATAGCACAGCCATTTCCTGATGCAGAAATTATTATCCTTGATAATTTAAATGAACGCATGATATTTTTATTTCTCATCAAATTTTAACGATTTAATTGACAAATTATTATGGAAAATTTAATGAAATTTCGAGTAGTGTAATAGATTGGATATTGATAATTTCTCCAACACTATTTTCATCTGCTTCCCTTTCAATGGTTATTATAAGGACACCCCTTTAAAAAAGGGAAAGGATTTTTTAAAAATTAAATAGAAAAATCTCACCTTGAAAGCTTTTCCATCGACTCGAGGCACCTTCTTAACGAACGATAAAAAAAGATGTCGTGAAAGTTCGTCGGGGGTTGACACTTCGAGATAGGTGTCCAAAAATTTACGAAATCCTTCGTAATCGATGTCCTGAAACAAGAAGATTCATTCTCAATAACATGTTAATAATATGTATTTACAAAATTTGAGTATAAAAATAAATTTATCTTAATTCGCGTTGTAATTTGCTATATAAAAATGAATAACAGTAATTTTAATTATTATAATTTCTTCATATCGAAGTAAAATTTCCCTTAATCGGGGAAGTGATCAAGGTAGTAGCTTATCCACTGATAAATGCGATATAAGTCGATTATTTATGCAAACCTGGCAACTGCGAACCGTTTATTGCTCAACCTGATCGATAGTACTTAATTTAATTAATCATCATCCCTGGAGTCTGTTCTCGAAACAGATTACTGCTAGGTTTATCACATAAACATTATGTTGATATAGCAAATCCCAATTGTACTACCAAATCTCCATTGAATATCGTCGTAGATCATCGTCGCTTTATCACTGATATTAAACCGTCACGCGAACCTCGTTCGCGAGCGACGTTCTCTTTTAATGTATTAAAACTATTGAGATATGTATAATCTTATGTGCTAGACTAGATTAGCTGCGTAGTAGTGATACTTGTATGTGAATATCAGTGTGTGGAAGTATGTGTGCGCGGCGTCTCGAAAACAAATGAACGTAAACTGTTCAGTTAACAGTCGAGTATGGAAGAAAGTGCTGAGACGCGTGCGAGTATCGATGAATATCTTTGAAATCGTTTATCAAATAAATATAAAACTATTCTAATATAAATTCCAAGTGTAAATTTAGTATTCCTATATCATTATTTCGGCTATTAAGATCCAAGATTCTCAAGAAAAACATTTATTGTAATTAATAGAAACATTAATTTTATGCAATAGACGAGAAGTTATTGCTCCAGACATTCGTTTATTGTAGTTGTAGTCTCTTTTAATGTATTAAAACTATTGAGATATGTACAATCTTATGTGCTAGACTAGGTTAGATGTGTGATGGTGATACTTGTATGTGAATATCAGTGTGTGGAAGTATGTGTGTGCCCGGCGTCTCGAAAACAAATGAACGTAAACTGTTCAGTTAACAGTCGAGTATGGAAGAAAGTGCTGAGACGCGTGCGAGTATCGATGAATATCTTTGAAATCGTTTATCAAATAAATATAAAACTATTCTAATATAAATTCCAAGTGTAAATTTAGCGTTCCTATATCATTATTTCGGCTATTAAGATCCAAGATTCTCAAGAAAAACATTTATTGTAGTTAATAGAAACATCAATTTTATGCAATAGGCAAGAAGTTATTGCCCTAGATATTCGTTCGTAATGGTATTGTTGAATCATTTCTCCTTTAATGTATTAAAACTATTGAGATATGTATAATCTTATGTGCTAGACTAGGTTAGATGTGTGGTGGTGATATTTGTATGTGAATATCAGTGTGTGGAAGTATGTGTGCCCGGCGTCTCGAAAACAAATGAACGTAAACTGTTCAGTTAACAGTCGAGTATGGAAGAAAGTGCTGAAACGCGTGCAAGTATCGATGAATATCTTTGAAATCGTTTATCAAATAAGTATAGAACTATTCTAATATGAATTCTAGGTGTAAATTTAGTATTCCTATACTATTATTTCGGCTATTAAGATCCAAGGTTCTCAAGAAAAACATTTATTGTAATTAATAGAAACATCAATTTTATGCAATAGGCAAGAAGTTATTGCCCTAGATATTCGTTCGTAATGGTATTGTTGAATCAATTCTCCTTTAATGTATTAAAACTATTGAGATATGTATAATCTTATGTGCTAGACTAGATTAGCTGCGTAGTAGTGATACTTGTATGTGAATATCAGTGTGTGGAAGTATGTGTGCCCGGCGTCTCGAAAACAAATGAACGTAAACTGTTCAGTTAACAGTCGAGTATGGAAGAAAGTGCTGGGACGCGTGCAAGTATCGATGAATATCTTTGAAATCGTTTATCAAATAAATATAAAACTATTCTAATATAAATTCCAAGTGTAAATTTAGTATTCCTATATCATTATTTCGATTATTAAGATCCAAGATTCTCAAGAAAAACATTTATTGTAGTTAATAGAAACATCACTTTTNTTTATGCAATAGGCAAGAAGTTATTGCCCTAGATATTCGTTCGTAATGGTATTGTTGAATCAATTCTCCTTTAATGTATTAAAACTATTGAGATATGTATAATCTTATGTGCTAGACTAGGTAAACTGTTCAGTTGACAGTCGAGTATGGAAGAAAGTGCTGGGACGCGTGCAAGTATCGATGAATATCTTTGAAATCGATTATCAAATAAATATAAAACTATTCTAATATAAATTCCAAGTGTAAATTTAGCGTTCCTATATCATTATTTCGGCTATTAAGATCCAAGATTCTCAACAAATATAAAACGAAAAACATTGTGCGTCTATTATTTCCTTATAAAACATTTCGGACAACCTAATACCTACGTCCTCTGCTCGATCTTTCCTAATCAAGCAATTTAATGATGTCCAGAATCTCCCCAGCATACATATTAACTCGATAATAGCAACGGCCATCTTGTAATCAGCGATGCTGAATAGTTTGCTCGGGACTGGTCGATCTGGATCAACTGCTATTATACATGGATTATGCGGCGATCTAAATCCTGTTAACGCGTAAGCTTTGTGCACACAAAGATGGTAGTACGGTGTTCGCGGGTGAAAATGAAATTCTGTCGCGCTTCGAATCACCATACGAGAAACTGCAGGATCACGTAAATGGCTTTTGATCCATCGAATATAGGCAGTTTTCCGAATAGATTAAAATCATATTGGCGACTGTGCGTTGGTAATACGACCGTTTCCAGTGAAAGATTTCGGGACAAAAAGAAGATAGGGACGAAATGAAATTTTACCAGAGCTCGGATAAAAGTCATTCGAGCACCTGTATAATGAAATAATTGCTTTAATCGATTCGATATTTCCCTCGTCTGTTGGCATACCTGTTGATCAAGATTACGGGTATAATATTGCTCAAGAGCAAATTGCTTAAATACAGAAAAATGCTTCCAAGCGAAAAAATGTAAAAGATTCGTTGTAATGAAATTAATTATATTTTATGTATCACGATATTATATATTTGTTACGAATATATAATATGTGAGTTAGGAAATTTCTTTGGTCTGGATATTTTTTAATTTGAATTGTTAAACATTCGATTATTCTGATGCTCTCCCTTGCTATTAATTAATTCACTTTTCGCTCGTAAAATTTAGTTTCGTAACCCGTACATAGGCTGATATTTTAACATAATCGATAATTGCAGATGCCTTTTAGAGCATGTTCGCACGAAATTAATTAGCATTCATTAGTTGACGCTTATGAATATCAGTTATAACCATCCAGGTTGTTTGTTACAATTAGAACTTGACGAAGGATCTCGAATAATGCGTTTGTGATATCACAGATGATTAATTATTGCGGCTTGTTCCTAGGCTGCTCCTTCGTTATTAGAATGCTCATTATACATACTATTACTTTAACGACTTATCTTGTTCCCCATTTATAAATAAATATTTCTATAATTACTTTTTATACACTGTTGAGAATTGTGCGTATTAATCGCCGAAATAAATGTAAGAGAACACTTAGACTACACTTGGAATTGATATCAAGATAGTTTCAGATTTATTTAATATGTGATTTACAAGATATTTGTCGATACAAATTTGCACGCTTCTCGGCATTCTCTTTGTCTCACCATCTTTTTTACCACACTACCAACGCAACAGTTGCATTCTTCTGTTTTACGAGACATATACACACACACAGTTAAATTTCAGGGCATAATAGGTTTTTACATTTTCAAGTTTCATATTAAAATACTTTTCAGTCACAAAGCAACGTTAAAGTAAAAAAGTTAATAAAAATGTACCTCTCATTTTTTGCCAAATGATCTTCATTTAAAAATGTAATAAATTCAACAGTAGACTGATACGTTTAGCTTGCAGACTGACATTTAACAAATTCTACCATCTACGCTAGACTGTACATTTTCGAAACAAAACATCCTCTGTACAGAACTTCAATGAAGCCATTTATTCGTCAGCATGTTAAACAGTCTATTCATTCGGTACAACCGGCGTTTGTAACTTCGCATCAGAATTCAGGACGGCCGGTCGCCGAAGTCACCGACATCTTCTAATTGCTTGGCCAAGTTAATGAGGAAACAAGTCTGCTACGAGTCGCTGACGACCAACCCAGTTTCGCATTTTATTTGAACAGATCCGTTCGAGAGCGATATTTATCGATGTTCCCTTGCCAAGGACGGAGGGCGTTGCCTTTTACCATTCTTTTTCTCTCCTTTCCTTTGCTTTCTTTCTTTTTCTTTCTTACCTTCTGTTCGTTTCACGTTGAACCGAAGCGCTACGGACGATAAAGCTTTTCGACGGATCACAGTTGCAAAACGAAAGGTCACAGTTATTTGGCCGCGAGCGACCGATAACGCAACACGTTCGTCCCCAAATAAGGGATCACCCCGAGAGAAGAAAAAAGAAAGCAATTTCGATGTTATTGTTCCGTAAATGAAGTCGAAACTACGTGTACACGTGTCACTGTTTTCAGGAGGAAGGAAAATGCTGCATAAAGGTGTCCTATATTGTAAAATATTATTTTGAAATTATAATTCACAGTCTGAGATTCGAGAGTTTCGTCTTTTTACGTTTTGTATTGCTTTGTAACGCAGAGAGTTTATATGAAAGCGACTGGTTATTTCGTAGAAATATATTTTTTAGAGTAATCAATATAATAATACGAAAAGAATATGGAACATTCTAGTTTTAAAAATCTTTCCTTTATTTTCTTTTTATCCACTAAGTGAAACAGATTTAAAATAGTTCGCCATCATTGTGAGAATCAATGGAGATGATGCTGGTCCGGCGAATGCTCGAATTTACTACTTAACAGGCAAAACCTGACCGTTCGCTGCAGTTGTATTCCGCCTAGAGTTTCTACGATATTTACAAAGCGACAACATTGCGAACGTCGTTGATTTTACAAACATTCTTCGAGCGAAACAACTGATTCAAACTCGTCCTAACTTCAACTAAGAATTGTGCTCGGGTCGCGGTTTACGACTTACTCGTCAGTTAATTAAGGCAAGTGATGCATATACGACGTCTTCCTTAAAAGACTCGTACAACTTTAACGATTCAATATAATTTTCAAGAAAAACTCCAAGAGGTTGTTTGTTCAATAGCTTCGAATCTAGCTGCGGTTACGCGAACTTGTGAATCATTTAAAGCTCGATCGGCAGGTAAAATGCCCGTTACGATATCGTACGATGTAAAAAAGTTGTATACAGGACTTGATTTCATTGGTCTGGTAAAAAGCAGTTTTTATGGCAACCTTCGTATCGAGGTGCGTTTAACGAACGAAGAGGAAAGAATATTTCGAAACGATGTTATAGAATACAGCACGAAATATTTGATAAAATCTTATATTAATTTTTCATGAAATTATTACTTATGAATTTTAATTACATCGTGATAACTAAAAACTTGTATTATAAAGACACGTATCAGGTAAAAAACTATCTTCGATATTCCCTTTAACCCAGCAAACACGATATTAACCATAAAATCAATACAAAAGATTGCAATGCAAACATCCAGTGCAAAACTTCCAATTCCAAAGTTCAACAACAGAATTCTCCGTGCGAAGTTCCATCAAGGCAATTACTCTAAGAAAGCAAAATATTGTTGCGAAGGATCAGTACGGGTTATCTAGAAATTCTATTTCACGCCAATCAACGATCCAACCTAAATTCCTAATTCCTAACTTTATCCAATCTCATTATCCCAGCGAACAAAAACAGACGGAAAGAAAGAAATAAAATAGAATACTCGGAAACTAAAAAGAATTGGTAGAGAAGAAAACGATACGAAAGGTGTTGAAAGTAATCGAAATACTCTAGAAATTTTACTTGAGAGAAAGACGAGATGATCGTGAACAATAGCAGAGCGATTCCTTCAGCGATCACAAATCGAGCGTAGTCATGGATTATCCTAGGATATACGATCGTATGAATGTCCCGGAAACTGGTTCACGCTCGTTGGTCGCAGGAATATCCGCATGAATGAGACAGGACACGACCATTAAGCTTTGGGAAGAGACAGTCTGTAGAACTCGTGAAGGGCGAGAACTCGTACAGGGGTGAGTTTGAAGAAAGATAGAAACGAGGTTGTTCTCAATGGTCACGTAAGGGGATGCTGGTGACGTCAGTGGGCCGATGACATCATCCCGAGGTCGTCATAACCTCGATAAGGCTGCCGGGTATATAGGTCAAAGAGAGAAGAAAAGGATATGGCACTTGGATTCGTAGGAAGAGCGGGATATTTTCAAATGTCACGTAGGCTATCGTAAAATTGACTCATTGCTCCGTTAATACGTAGCATGGAATCAGGAAAAATGGCAACCAGGATCGCGGTACCTTCTGTGAGAGCTGATTTTACGATCAGCTATAGCTGGTAAATTATGAAAGATGGTTGAGGTTTTGTTATGGAGAATTGTAAATTCTAACGTTTAGTATAACCAGTTGACTATAGCGTAACCGGAGAAATATTTTTGTTACGGTAATTTTAAGCAAAGATAATTGAACAATTCGTTTGCTGAATTTGGATTTAAACGATGGTAAATTTGGAAAATAGTATAACTTGGAGAAAGAAAGCAAACGTACAGTATAGTGGAAAAGTATTACGTTTAATTTCAAGACGTATTTATTTGATTATTGAAGTATTTTTAAAAAATGTACGGAATCATGAAGATGATAAATAAGTGTAATAAAGAGAAAAACTTATACGTCTATTTCTATGTAATAGTATATCATAACGAGACGATTATCCTTTGAAACTTTTGCATGCAACTATACGTATAAAGGGCGTATCGAGAGTTCTGGAAGTGCCGTGAGAAGATTATTAAAGTCCCATGAATCTGTATTCATACTGAATCGCATACTAATCTATTTTACTTACCATATATTCATAATTTATCAGCAACATTCTATTTGTATCGACAAACTATAATCCAATATCCATCACTCACATATTTCGTAATATCTATCCAAATCCTTTAATTCGCACATCTCTTGATCCTTTAATTTCTAACGCATCGTTTGGAAAAACGAAAAGTTCAAATAATAATTACGCATCGATGTTACAGCAGGGTAAGCGGAAATTCATTAAACTGAAATGGGCGAAAACGTTGAAACTGTAAGGCAGTTTTAAAAGCAGCCGATTATCTGTTTAAATATTCCAATTAACTAGCAATAAGCGGTTCGTTAATCCGAATCCTTTAATTCCACCGCATAGTTAGAGAAGGAATTTTCATTCACCAACCACGCGTTACGAATCGTGGTTAAAACTAACTCAGCACGTGTTTACACGTATTATATGGGCACCACACAGGGTTTGATCATTTGATAGGGGGGTGGAGCACAGTGTCAACAATTGTGGAGCCAGGAATAGCTCGATCGTCCATGTACTTGGTCTATAAGGAGACCTTAAAGGTTGCCAGCTACGAAGGTGGGTTGGTTTCAATTAAACCTCTTATGGAGAGAATCCACACCTTGCTCAAACATAATAAGCTTTTCACCCCTATGAGTCTGGGTGAAGTTCTATAATGATATATACTACTCGTTTTCCTCGTTATAAGGAGCATCCTTTATGCTCTGATTAAAAGAATTTTCATACCCCGTTGCTGCACCAGTTCTGACTGATCGGTTAATTGCGTGGTGAAAACTGACAACGGTACAGACTCTATTGGAAATTGCGCAATTTCAACTTCATGTTGCCTATTAACTGGATTTTATTACTACGATATGGTATAAAGTGAACCATGAAAGTAATCGAATACTTACTATAGAAAACTTTTATGTCCACATCGTACGTGTTATATAAAACATTTTGAAGTTTCGTTAACGCTATAATGAAATCGATTTGGAAATGTACGTAGCAGATACACGATATTTATTGCAAACATATATTTAAAATTGCCAGAAAGCACGAATGGTCAGATATATAATAGTAAGTGTTAAAGATGGTCCCGCTGAATATTCAGACTTGTTAATATAATCGATTGTTTAAATCGTTTCTTCATCTCTACGAAATATATACTTCTATCAAATATTTTGCAATTTCTATGTACATTTGCAGATTTATTTTAAACTTTATAGTTGTGACGTAGTGCCAATGAAACTTCAAAATGTGTCGTGTAAGACTGATAATGTATTCATAAAATGTTCCTACAGGTATTCGAATATTTTATTACATGTAATGAATATTCCTTTAATGGCAAAATAATAATAATAATAATAATATTATTATTTTCTTACCAATAACGACAGCTGAGATTTTTGTTTCATTAGAATTTTGCCTACTAACGAATAATCCGTTAATGCAACGAAATTCGAAACTGGTGGATCTTTTTACCTAAAAAGTAGTGAGAAAATAGTTTCTAGAACATCGTAAAGCTTTTCAAGTTGAAATAAGAGTAACAGCAAGAAAGAAATCGTGTTAGTTGAATAAGCGAAACGACTGAAGCGGGAACTCATTATCGCGTTTGCATTGCAATTGTTCTTCCTCTGAACGTGATACTGAAGAACGCGTACATCGATCGGCGAGATAACGCAAAGAATGAATCAAATGGAACGATGAGAAAGTTACTACGTATCAGCATTGTGACTTATTCAGTTTGAAACGGAGAAGAATATCTCCGAGATAACGGTTGTATTTCATTTTTAGTTTTGAATATAAAATATACAACGACGAAGAAAAGCAACGGCGGAGACCAGCTCGCCTTACAAAATCCTCTATGTACTTTACGGCGTTGAAACTTATATACATCTATGATATTGATCTTGGCTCTTCAAATAGTTACGTGGAATCTTTAGATAAACTTTAGAAATAATCGAAATGTTGATTCTAGTTATTAATTGCTTCATCTTTTTACTCTACATAACTCTATATTGATTATAGAATCGAAGAGTTATGAAATGTACTCATTTTACAATGACCAAAGTTTGAAGTTTCACTGAAAACTGTTCATTATGTATATTTTATTATTCATTTTTGTTATAATTTATAATTGTGTATTGGTTTAATTAGGTTTATTAAATTATACATAAATATAGGGAAATTATATTTTACAAAAAGAAACTTTAACAGATTTATGCAAAATTTTACATGAAAATTTAGTCTACCTCGATACTTGTATTGCCTTATAACGTAAAGTACTAAATAATGTAAAATTTATTAGAGTTTTCCAATAAATGTAACGCGTAGGTGCCCTAATACTTCGCCAGTGTATATCGTGGAAAGTAGAATTCTTCGCAACTTGGATCGACCTTGTTTCCACGAGCACATCTTTTATCTGGCTGTATGAACCAGTCAGTTGTTCGAGCTCGACGAGATTTATGCTTCTCGTGCTTCTCCTTAAGAAGCTTCCAAGTTTCGATGGTAGTCCTCGCACAACCGCTTTTGGGTCATTGTCTCGATAGGGCGTCGCTTCTAAGGGTTACCATAAGTGAATCGCGTGTTCGTTAAACGACGACAAAATGGAAGCTACTAGGATCGAACTTATCCTCCGTGTTAGAAAAGTTTCTTCTCTCTCTCTTTCCATCTCTCGTTCGGATGCTTTCATAAAGTCTCTCCTCGCTCGAGCGGAAAATATTTGTTATTTTCGAGAAGTTCTCTCACGAGCTCGCGGAACTTTCGATGAAAGTTTCAAGAGCGGTACCGTTGTGGAATTCGTGAATAAAATATTGGAAGGGAAATTACGGGTTGTATGATTTTCCAGGGAAATTGATACGGTTAAGCTGTTCGTTCAGCCAACATCAGAGGCATCGATTTCGTCGGTAACGTTATATAAAGTCGTTCGAGTGTTCGTAGAAGGCGAGTAAGCATCCCTGGATACTTTTTAAGCCAATAGCCGGTGGATTACGGTGGAAGTAGCTCTCCCGAGTAGAGTGGTTCGAAATGGAGGCGGAGGAACCTGAATTTCCCGCCTTCGGATTCAATATTGTCACGAGTCGTGCTCGAGAAAGTACTGGAAATGGAGAATAGTACCATCGATGCGCTCTCCAGTTCTCTGGACAGCTATTAAATTTTCGAACTGGATCGTCTTCGAAATTACACGCGTGGAATAAGAATGAATCGCGTTCCTTGGCGCGTGAATATCCATTCAACCTGACAACTTTATGTTGAGGAAATGTAACATGATTTGTAAACACTGCAGTCGATTTTTCAATGTAAACCAATGTAGATGATCCATTGATTTCTAGTACTAATATAAAAACTATACAAAAATTAAGTTAATGTTAAATTAATGATTTATGCCTAGTAAATCAATGTTTAAGAATTGAAGTGGGATATTATAAAGATGAGATGAAAATGCTTTCGAGTCAGAAAAATTACATAAAAGGTTGTGCTGAAAAATATGCAGTTAGAATTCAAAAATCATGATACTCGTATGAGAATAAATTAAAAACTAGAACCCAAACAGAAAGTATAGATAAACAATTGAAGCATATATAGAAATTCAATTGAAACTTCATTATGTGTATGAGGCAAATGAAACTGGATGTGTCCTTCCTAGTAAATTATTTAAGTCATCAGAATAGTCAAAGCAGTACACACTACAAATATTCATGACTTGCAAACACTGCAGTGGATTTTTCAAAAATTTCAATTTTCCATGTATATTAACATTGATAAATATTTGGACACTTCACATTGTTGCAAATATATAAAATACAGATAAGATGGAACTTTTTGAACTAATTTCTGCCTCTTAAGCATTTGACATTAAGCAGCCATATATAGTTAGTAAATATCGATGAAAATAATAGTTTTATTAATCGATATAAATAAGAAGGCGGATGAAAATTGGTTTTGCGGAGATACCTGAGTCTTGTAAATTTAAATGTGCCTATTCAATGTTTGAAATACGTGTTTCTAGCCACATTTTAAAAGTTCATATAGATTTTATGTTAGTTTCTTATTATATGTGAACATAGAACTTGAATGATCCAGGTATATTCCTTGCTTTAGTTTAAACTGAGTTCAAATTCTGAGCTCTTCAATCATAACGTTGAAAATATGACGAAAATATCAACCTTCTGATTAAATTGCACCGGTGGTTATTGAATGCATAAGCAATACAGAATTTCAATTCGAATTCTCCCCTTACATTTACTGTAGCATTATATTATACAAATATTCCTAATAATTCATATACGAGAGATTTTTGGGTCACGATATTTGGAAAAGGTGTAAAACATTGCTTATGAGAACTTAAGTAGTATAGATAAATATATATGGCTGGACGATTGCCCACAAGGTACAAACGTACTCTATTACTTGATGGGTTCTGGTAGGCCAACATCATAAGCGACTGGCCACGGTTCATTGGTGGAATTTACCACGTGGAATGCCAGGAACGGACGGCTAGTCAATAGTTGGGATTCCAAAGAAGAATTGCAGCAAAAATTGGACGTTTGTACGACATAATACTCCGATAATAATGGTATAATGATAAAGAAGAGAAGCTTGTTAGTAACATTAAAGAAAAATGAAACGTCCGAGTTGGAAGTAACATTCATGAGCAGCCTGCAGACAGATTTAATGCGCGCTTCGAGTTTTACGCATCGTAGCTTTTTAAATTCTGATATACAGACTATTCTTAGCCGACCCCTTCTCACCCATTTGTCAGTTTATTTGAACGTTTCTAAACGGGGGGGGGGGGGGGGGGGGGGGGAGGGGGAAGCAACACTCACAAATGGTATCTATATTTGTTTTAATCAATCTAAAATATGGTTTAGACTGTTTGCCATCTGTCAACGAATCGATCTTCGAATCCACGAATTTTCAACGTTCTTCGTTAGAAACGGAACGAGACTGTTTGATCTCTCGATTTAGTTTTGTGATGAAAAAAAACCCCTTTTCGTCGCGGACACGTGGAGATTAAGCCTTTTCCTCCCTGGTTCTTTTTACATCCTCTTCTTCTTTCTTTATTTTCCATTGCCACCTATTTTTCTTCTTCTCTTTCTCCAATTTCTCAAATGTTGAAGGCCAACTTTTCATCTAGTCCTTTAATCCGACACGATCTAATATTCTGTACATTGGGTATACGTACATTTTTACTAAATTGCTTGCGCAATGTCATTGCTCTGTAATATATTTCTTCCATAAATTTGTACTGCTCAGGTAACAAAGTTTTATTGTACGATTCAAGTTATAACACTGAAATACTACAAATATTTCAAATAATTAAACAATTGCGGAAAGTTTAAGTATCATTGTGAATACTATTATGAAATCTAATCTTTCTATATTTTTTCTCATTATAAGAATTAGAAATATTCTTAGTAGCGTAAATAGTAAATAATAAATAGGTTCTAGAATAAACATTGCCATCAGGTTTAATTTCACTACGTTGTTTATCATCACACGAATTAGGAAAACCATTCGTATTTATTGATAGTTATTATGAAATCTAATCTTTCTATATTTTTTCTTACTATAAGAATTAGAAATATTCCTAGTAGTGCAAATAGTAAATAATAAATAGGTTCTAGAATAAACATTGCCATCAAGTTTAAGTTCTCTACATTGTTTATCATCACACGAATTAGGAAAACCATTAGTACTTATTGATAGTTATTATGAAACCTAATCTTTCTATATTTTTTCTCATTAGAAGAATTAGAAATATTTCTAGTAGTGCAAATAGTAAATAGATTCTAGAATAAACATTACCATCAGGTTTAAGTTCACTACGTTGTTTATCATCAC
>JACXIT010000128.1:57152-79755 GCA_014737525.1 Bombus difficillimus
TAGTGCAAATAGTAAATAGATTCTAGAATAAACATTACCATAAGGTTTAAGTTCTCTACATTGTTTATCATCACACGAATTAGGAAAACCATTAGTACTTATTGATAGTTATTATGAAACCTAATCTTTCTATATTTTTTCTCATTAGAAGAATTAGAAATATTTCTAGTAGTGCAAATAGTAAATAGATTCTAGAATATACATTATCATGAAGTTTAAGTTCTCTACATTGTTTATCATCACACGAATTAGGATATTGATAGTTATTACGAAATCTAATCTTTCTATATTTATTCTCACTATAAGAATTAGAAATATTTTTAGTAGCGTAAATAGTAAATAGTAAATAGATTCTAGAATAAACATTACCATCAAGTTTAAGTTCTCTACGTTGTTTATCATCACACGAATTAGGAAAACCATTAGTATTTATTGATAGTTATTACGAAACCTAATCTTTCTATATTTATTCTCACTATAAGAATTAGAAATATTCTTAGTAGCGTAAATAGTAAATAGATTCTAGAATATACATTATCATGAAGTTTAAGTTCTCTACATTGTTTATCATCACACGAATTAGGATATTGATAGTTATTACGAAATCTAATCTTTCTATATTTATTCTCACTATAAGAATTAGAAATATTTTTAGTAGCGTAAATAGTAAATAGTAAATAGATTCTAGAATAAATATTACCATCAAGTTTAAGTTCTCTACGTTGTTTATCATCACACGAATTAGGAAAACCATTAGTGCTTATTGATAGTAATACTTTTTGTATAACATAATAAGTAATAAACTGAAATTGAAGAAATATGATGGGAAGAATCGAACGCTTCCGATGTTTCTTTCTGTATTGTTTATTGAGGAGGTCAGTGGCACCCTTTCTCGAGTGCGTCACTCGAAAGGGAATAATTGCGTTGGCACACGCGTTAACACCGAGCATGAGAGATAGACGGGTACGTATCATCTAAATATACGGTGGACTGGTTGATGGTCCGAAAATAGCTAGGCTTCTCTGTTTGTTTCTGTCATGACGGCTATATGCTGTAGTACGCACTATTCGACGCACGCATTCATCCAGCATCCGGGTTTTCTCACAACATTTTCTCTCATATACGTATTCAACATCTTGGAATACAAGCAATAGAAATATATACGTTTCCTATTCGTCTTTCTTTTTCTATATCTATTCGAAATATTCTACACCGATAAACATTTACACTATAATCATACCAACTAGAATTATACCAATGAATCATTTTTCATAGAAATTTGAATAATTTTTGCTAAAGTATATGAATAAAGTTCTGTTTCATCTCTCGCGTTATTTATTTTTTCATATAATCTTCATCCTCGTCTCTTTAGTACAAGATTTATATTTTGATTGTTGATACCTGTAAATACGTTTTAAATATGTGTTGAAATTCGAACGATGAGATTCGGTGGAATATTTCATAATTTTGAGCAAAGATGTAGTCCAAATCGACCATAAGTTGTCATAAAGTTTACAACCAAAATCTCTCCTTTTTCCAATCGATGTGTGTAGGAGCTGCTCCGATATATGTATGATCGCGATAAACTGATATCTAACGCATACTTGGCTTGCGCATAACTACAAAACATACGCGAGAAAATCTTTCACGCGTTACCCTCTATAAGCCCTTCTATTTTAGAGACTGCAGAGATCGAAGACATTCGAGTCAGCCGCGATATTACGTGTTGTCAAATCGAAGGAGGTCGGTCGTTACGTGCAAGGTATACGATCAAGATGCGAGACAGCGTTTCCGACGATAATATACATATATCTGTGGAAAAGGAGATGGCCACTTTTACCGCAACCATCGCTTGGTCGCTTTCTTGGTCGTCGGTCTCTTTCTTCGCATTAGCTTCTTAATAGAATAAGGAACGAGATTCTCGCCGCAGCTCTCGAATTACGCGGTTCAGGATTTATAAATAAACAAGAATTCTCGAGAACTCTTGCGTTTCGCATCGTGGAAAGCCAAGTTCGCAAGCTTCTCGCAACCTCGACGAACGACCTCGATCCTCGCTTGAAACACAAATTTTCGTGTATTATTACGTTAAGTATTTTAATGAGATACTTCATTCGAGTAAAAGTATCGTTTCTCTCGACATATCCAGTCCTTTGTGAATCAGCAATTATCTTCAAAAGTTCATGTTGTTTGGAGCAAAGGACCTTCTTCTTGCGTAACAATCACTTTCACTATAGATTTCTCTTCAACTTGTTTTACCATTGCTCATCCCATTCTAATAATCAATTCACTTTTTCAACTCCGAATTATCGTTTTAATAACTTCTGGCTGATCATTCCTCTATTCGTATCGACAATTCCCTCACCGAAACTACTGTTGTATCCAGCGTGTATTTTATAAAATGGCAATCGGTTTTTCTAAGGCAACGTGGAAATTTTAACGTTTAGGACGATCGTTTGATTTCTGTCATTATGAGCCTCGAGAAGAGAAAATGAAAATCATGCTTGGTATTTCATATATATTTCTGTATTATACGCGTTCTGTGATATATGCATATGTGAGAAACGATTGAAATAAAAAAATGAAATTTCAAATTTTATATGATTTTTAATCTCGTTAATTCTTGTTTAACGTCAAAGGATAATAAAATATATCCTTCTTTTTCTTTCACTTTATTCATCGTCCTGGAAGACAATTTTACACGTAGAATTAAAGCGATTTTCTATGCTGCATAGTTTCTTCTTTTTTATTATTTAATTTGTACTTTACAATTTCTTTAGCTGGACATTTGCTAAATTTTTCTAACTTAATCGCTAAATAACAATACCATTTCCGAGTTTGACTATTTTATTTCTTTAGTCAGATCAGCGAGGTGTTTTCTATGAGAATTTTACTCGCTTCGATGTGCCGTCCTTCTTTCCTTGTATTTTTCTGCGTACCTGCCGATTTCTTCTTTGATCGTTGCTATTTTTAAGTCTTTGCGTATATCCTCGTCTATGATACATAGCGATGATACTTTTCAAGGGTTAAATTTCCTACAAGTACTTATATAAATAAATATCCGAATTAGAATGTAAACCATTTTATACTAAACTAATTATACCCTATTATTTTACAGTCTATTCATTTCGGTGGAGAAAACGTGGAGGGATTGGCGCGTTCGATAAAAGCCGCGAATATCGGTTCACCGACCTAGAACCAATGTATATTCACGGCCCGGAAACTATGACGTCATTGTTCTCATGGAAACGGGAGTATGGGCAAACGGTGACGTCACTAGCTGCAGAGCTCGGGCTGACGACGGCACGAAGGTCGGTGCACCCAACGCCTGCATCTGGCATGCATCTGTGCAATGACGTCACTACATCATTTTCTTCTTACCGTCCACAGATGTTTACCTCGTTCTTTCAGCGACTCGATATTCGAAAATATCGCGACTTTCCATTCTAACTAACCATAGAACTTTCCGAGTTTCTCTGAAATTCGTTCGGTATGATACATCTGAAGAAGAAGATTTGAAAAAGAATGGAAGGATTTCAGTGTATGCGCACGATTTCTGAGATTTATTGTTACAAGCGAACGAGTATGAACGGTGTTTTAAAATTGAACCTGTTTGATAATTTTGAATTTCTTGCATATAATAATATCTTTTACTTATTTAATGCACTCTTTTCTAACTTAATGTGTTTGTTTTCATTTTCATCGAAATGAACACGTATTATATTCGCATTCGCGATCATTTCAATCTAACAGAGACTGTTGTTTGTTAAATGATTAACGAAGTTTCCGATTAAGAGATGACCTACACAGAAAATTCGTTCAGAAATATCCCAACATACAAATTCTATTTATTCTTTTCCAAAACGAGATTCTTCTATATCCAATGAACGTTACTTTTTATATCTTAGAATGATTGATTTACAGATCCATCTTATCCGACGATCTTTCATCAACTTTACGATTCCATAGTTTCTTAAATTCTACAACCCCCATTTTTTCAATTAATCCGAACCTACACCTCGTAGGCTATGTTTCATAAAAAGTCTGGCGCCTCTCCAGCAAAACAATGTTTCCAAAAGAGAATATTCGTTTATTTAGGTAAAAGAAGCGGCGCGGTAGAGATTTGATAAACGTTTTCTTATTCATCATTAATCGGCCGCTTTTCAGCCATCGTATTTTACATAAGATGCATTTTTGATTTTGAGAACTTGACGGACTCTGACCGAGAAACGATCGGTCGAAGGATCTTGTTTTAACCCTTTGCACTGGGAATTTTATTTCAATTTCGTTAGCAGCAACTGCTTTTAAACGTTTTATTTGAAATTTACTTCAACTAAGAAATAAGAAAATTTAAATAAATAAAGGAAGGAAGAAATTCACTTAAATATTAGAGTATTTTCGGTCAGTCGAAGAGAGAGGCGCGTCAACGGGAGTCGTAAATTCCCGTTACGATTGCAGCAATCGACACCACGAACAGGTCGATCCTCTTATTTCTTGTAGGATAATAGGGGTAGTTATCGTGGAATAAAACTGTAGTCTACAGTTTTATAAACATATATTTTCCAGCAACTTATACACACAAATCTTACGTCGTTTAGTTAGAGATATATTAGAACGATTGCTAAGAATGAACTTGATAGGTGATTCGTAGAAGTATAGAGTAGGAACACGAGGTGACTGGGACGTTACGAGTATTACGCTAAGGGTGAACGAATAGTTAAGGTGACTGCCCGATGCTTGCAAGAACATCGAAGACGCGTCTCGTGTTCCTACGGAGGAAAGCTCGTGATGGGTGTGTCTAGTACACGGGACTATCGGATTTGTTGATGACAATTTTGGTTAGAAAAGCGAGGGCAGTAGACGTTGCTCGGGATTGGATATTAAGAAGGTTGGTGGACTAGGAAGGGTCTTAGCCGCCCTCGATAGGAAGTTGCTAATGGCCCGTACGTGAGAAAAACTAACTTCCTCGTGTCCTCTCGGGTTAAACAATAAGCTTTAGAAAACGCATTACTGAAAAGAGGTTTGTTCGGTCCGAAGGACCTTAGCTAAAATTCCTGCGATTTATGGTCGGTCCTTAAGACTATCGAGGGTACGCAGTAAGAATGTGTAGACATCTGGACACAATCTTGCCCGCGGTGAGTGGCCTGGTTTAGGTAGAGAGTCGGCCGACGTAACAATTAGGTCGTCCGAAAAGTTTCTTTCGTTTATAAGAAAACAATGGAAGCACAACAGTTTTCGTTTTATATTAATTCATCGAATTACGTATGATCCATTTCGTTCTATCAGAATAAAGATCACAACGTTTTACAGATTAGGTTTCGTGTTTGTATAAAGATGCATCGTTTTAAAAGACGGGTCCGTAAAAGCAAGACACTTTTCGGACAACTTAATATCAGTTTTATTCGCACTATTGTTGTATTTTGTAATTTTTAAGCGTATGACGTATCTTGAAATAATTTCCAGGATGCAATCCTGCTTTTCTTTCGTACGTTTCGCAAAAAAGTTGGTACTCGACAAAGGAGCTTCTGAGATAAAAACTGATGTCGAGTTACATTCGACGTGGGAGTGCAAAGAGTTAATTTTGCTCGGTGTTCGTTGTATTTCAATCGAACGAACTATTTTCAATTCTCTTCAATCGCTTTTACCTTTTTCCTTGGTAATAAAGGGTGGCAGCTTAACGGTGGGAATAGATTCGGTGAACCTTGATTAGCAGCGAGTTTCGAGCGGCGTCTGGTTCGTCGGTTGTTTCCGATTAACAAGGGAATCCCTTTTGATCGCGACCATTCGCTTAATTATGGAAGTTGTTTAGAACAGAGGAAATTCCGTAAGCAGTTATTTTGCAGCAAAGTTTGTTCCCTACAGGGGATACCACGTTCGAAGAAGAAAATCGATAAATCGTTGTATTGCAAAATTTCCTTTTCTTTTGTAAAAAAGTGGCGATCTGCATGATCGACCTACTTTTCCATACAATAAGTAGCTTTCCACTTGTTTTTCCTCCTTTTTACTTGTTTGCTCGTTGCTCAATATCTTGAAAAGCGGCCTGTCTCTCGCGAAAAAGGGTTTTTGTTGTTTCTAGTAATCCCTGGATACTTGGAAAAGGCAACCGTGTAATATCAAGGACAATACTCGCGGCAGAATCGAATCGATTCCTTAGAATTTTAAAATTTCGATGCTCTTCAACTGACGTTCGTCATATTAAAAACTAATTTAAAAAAAAAAGAAATCAAACGTTATTATAGCATCGTTATGTTTGACTAAAGTAATAAAAAATAATATGCAACATTTTTTGAAGATCACGGGAGGAAAATATGATAAGTATAACTTTGTTGATAAAAGCGTACAGTGAAATTAAAATAAAACAATGAACAAGAACGTACTTATCGTATTTTTCCCTTCTTCATATAAAAAACCAAAGGTGTGGCTTATTACGTCTTTGCCTCGTGGTCTTCATCTTTAAAAAGCGAGCCCTTGGAACGTGACAAAGCGGAAGATAAATATCCCGATATCTCTTAGACGTCTTCGATTGTTATGGACAATCGAGGTTGGTTGGAAGTGACGGTCGCTTTGAGAACGCAATAAAGAAAAGTGATTAGGTGGCGTTGGATTAGTCGGCCGCCTCCCGACGCGTCGCGTCGCTTTAATTTCACGCCCCCGCTTATTCCTTCTGGCTCGCCTTGAAAAGCGTGCCTCTGGCTAGCTAGGGTCTCGGTAAATATTTCCCAGCGATTGCTGAAACTCCGTTGGAACGGATGTACGCAAACAACCAGCAAGCAAGATAAACGGTCTGGTGGAAGAAAAGGGCGAGGCGAAGATAAAAACAAGAGAAAAGAGCCGTGTTGTCGGTGCACCCTGAAATTACATAGTCAATTTTCCTATGCCAAGATTCTTCGAAAACTCTCTGTTTTATTTTTACTTCCGTTTCCTTTTGCTCCTATCAGTTGCTTGCTACAACGAGAAGAAAAATTTACGTGCACCGTGCAGAGTAAGGCGTCGTGTATGCATCGTGATTTCGGCTTGATATTTTCTTTATGTCTTCTTCCATACGTCCTTTCATGATATTCCCATTGTTTTTTCACGCCGAACAAGTTTGCATCTGTATTACGTCGCAGAAAAATCTCAGAGCTTCGGAGTAATTCGTGATCATCGAGTTTCTTTCACAATTACATCGCGTAATTGTTTCGCTTGTGAAATTCCGATTGTTACACAGTCGTTATTGTCGATACGCAGATTTCTGCACGATTGCTCGTCTATATTTTTCCCATTCGATTCCCCCGGGATAGTAAATTCATCGACGAGCTCCATGTCACCGTGAATCATACGCTGCTGCATGCGTTTTATAACTTCGTACGTAATACGCAACCAAGCACTTCGTCGCGTTATTTTCGTATTTTATATTCGCAAAGAAACCATAACAGCCAGCGATCGACGCTCATCTCCTCGTACTTGTCGCGTCCCGTTCGACTTTTTATCCTTCCCGTCGACTATTCGTCGCGCTTATCCGGTTCGTTAGCGTGAAATTTCGCGAACGAATCTTCCAGCGTTCAGTATTTTCGGCCACGTTGAAACCACGATTTTGCTATGAAATCCTCTTCAGATCCGCATCTCTTTTTTCGACGTTGTTTATTCCTTCTTTACGATTTTTACACGGACCAAAGCTCATGATGCATAATCGTTTAATTAGAGTATTGGGTGAGAAAATGAAAAGAAGTACAGGATCGATATCAGTACGTCGCAAGAAACTACTCTCATCCTATTATTTCCATTTTCATTTCGCTCGTTGTTTCCAATCCATTACTTAGTCGACCGATCTTTCACACCGATGAAATGCCAAGCTTTAATAAAAAATACAAGCAAAGCGCGGAAACAAGACGTCGGTTCTCCTGTCATAGCGAGCTTCTTGCCCAAGTTTTAACACGAATGGCACTCGTGCTGCTTTTAAGTTGGAAAAATTTACCAAACGTCCAGCTGGACAAATTGTAAAGTACAAATTAAATAATAATAAAAAAAAATGTTCAACGCGACCAGATTCCTCCAGACGTTCTTCAAGAGGTTTTTCAAGGGTCTGATGATTATGGACAGTTATTTTCGAGGGGTAGCTACGTATGACATAAGAAAGATCTTTCTACGTTCACTTCATATCGATTTCCTGTATTTTGGATTGATCATTTCTGGAAAATAGGACTATCTGAGAAGTCAATTTCGATATTGAAGAATATAAAATGTTCCGTGAGAAGGTTAACACTTTGACTGCCACGTTGGTCATTGGTGACCAGAACTCCTTACAATTGTAAAAATTGAATGAAAATTGACAGTTAGGGCATTTTCAATATAACCGATAAATAGAAGATACTTTGAACAATTGAATTTTTATTAGAACATCAATAAAAAAAATGAGAACAAATGTTGCATCTGACGGTGCACTGTGTTAAAACACCGTGGCTTCCTCAGCGAAACACGTGATTCCGGCGTGGCAGTCAAAGTGTTATAATTATAATCATCAATAAATATAATAAACAATATATATTATATTTCAATGAATTTTCATCGTTGTATAGTTAAAGTTATGGGAGCAATTTATCTTCAATTTTAGTTTCGATGAAATTTTCTTTAAAAGCCGATACGAATATTAGTATCATTATAGAGTTTAAGTTATTTATACTGTTTGCTATTAGTAATATAATTATTAATTCAATTAGACAAACTATTTTCATAGTTCAATAATGCTGTAATGGTTAGCAAATCGAGATTTTGGAAATGTTACACGATTCCAAGTACAGTTCGTAAGATTATATCTAATTTTAATTATAAATATAACACAAAATTACATTTCCTGGCTGATTTAATAAGAATATCGTTTCATGCTTTCTTTACTCGTGATACTCACTGATACATGGATGGGTAGAAAACGTATCGAATATTCGACATTGCCGAATGCATATTGATACGAGCTAACAGACGATGAATCCTAAAGAAATAAGTGACAGACGTCTAAGTTAAATATCCTGTCTTTTTGATCGCCGTTTTCAGAAGCAACACGAGGCACCCGCGATATGCTTCATCGAGCATGAATAAGTTGACATCAGTGGCCATAATCGTTGCAAGGCGAGATGAGACGACCCGGAGAAAATGTAATATACGTCGGCTCGTACGCCTCGTATCGACGAGAAGTTTCCCTTATGGGAGATATATCTTTTGCATGTCCGAACGTGATGTATGATTTCGAGGTCGCCAAGAATTCCATCTTTGCGACAACACTATTTATGTTAGCGCGAAAAGTCATGGGAAGATGCTCGTACCTGCGTCTTTTCTTCCGAGCATTAGTAGTATTTGCCAGTCTGTGGTCAGACACCAGTGTTCATCCAATACTACTTTATTCTTTTGTTCGTTCGACGTTAATCATCGTTGCTTTCAGTTTTTTATGATATTCTTAGGTATCGGGTATCAGGTTTTATGACATATTAGGTATATGTTTGTTATATCTTTCTTATACCTTTCCGAGTATGAAATTTTTCTTTTCCTTTCATATACTTGCTACTTCAACATCAACTTTCTTAATACGAAAACTACGAGAAATTCATTGTGTTCCTAAATATATTCCATTCAATTAATCGTAGTTAAAGAGGTGCAATGAAACTTGATAATAATGAAAGCTTGTCTTTCCGGACGTGTATAGTTCTTTTAGAAGTTACTGCCCTAGATATTCGTTTGTAATAGTATTGTTCAATCAACTCTTTTGTAATGTATTAAAACATTTATTGTAGTTAATAGAAACATCAATTTTATGCAATAGGCGAGAATCAAATAACGGTAGAACATAAAATCCCTTCAACGTTTCTCGTGTCAAGCCGTAGGTCGTTCCACGCTACTACGATCAGACGTTTACGCGTGCTATACCAATGGACCAAAACGCTATACCAAACGCTAGTATCCAGTAGCAGAAATAATCTACGCGCATACCGGAAGCAGCGTATTTTCTGGTCGATGTGTTTTACATTTCTGTCAGCCCTTTCCGGCGTAGATGAAATTAGCCCCGTAAGTAGAAAAGGTCTCAGTGCGAACTCGAAGAAAAGATACGCTTAATCTGGTCAATCCACCTTCTCAGTGGATCCCCGTGGATGATGACGCTGTGACCTCGCTCCCTATCGCACATCCTTGTCACTCCGATGCGGATGTTTCCTCTTGTTCGACTGCGTCACAGATGACGTCACGTAGTAGCTAGGCAACCGCACCCTTGCGATCCACGAACACCCGCTTTTTCTACCTTTCGTTTCAACCTTGTCTATTCCTCCACCTCCATGCGTCCTTCGGCATCTCCCGCGCCAATGGACGAAACCGCGAAGATCAGGCTAACGCGAGGGAACGTAAGTACAGGAGCAGTTTGTTGCTTTAATAATCTGCCATGGTGGAAGATGGTTAATCCGAAAGTCGTCCAAGAGCGTCGTTACTTACGTTCGGACCACTTCTTGTTAGGTTAATTGGCCCGAACCGATGAGACGGTATCGGATTTTTGCGTGCCACCACACTTGATACAGCCGAGGATAGAGAAACGTAATCTGCTTTCCATTGATTGGAATTTTAATTAAAATAAGAGTCGACTTTGATTTTGGCTTTTGAAATTTTATTGCGTAATATCTGATCCTTTTTAATGAATGATGTAATAGGATTTATAAAGTGTGGAATTACCAAAGCGATGAAAGCGAATAATTTGTCAGTTTTTCGAGAGATTTTCTATAGATTTCTAACGATGCGTTTTAGCGTTTTTGAAAATGATTATTTTTCTCTTGTATAATCCATTCTTTCATATACCTTCGATTTTGAAGTCTTTTGACATACAAGCATTTTTTTACAGTTTAAACATTATTAAATTGTAGGTATTCATGGAAATATTTGTTTTGTGTGTAAAATATTATAACTAGTACTATATCTTAGATATTTTATATATCTTTACGTATTATATGCATTTTGATATTTTACAAATTCTCACAAATGCATAAAAATTCGCACTATAGGAATTATTTTATGTATTATCATTTAAGTAAAGAAGCAATCATCTCTGATTTTATATCCATCTTTATCGTATCTTCTTTTTAATCACTCACAGTCATTGCAACTCTAAAGCACCAATTCTTTCTTTTACAGACACGTCTTTTACAACGATGCATCTTTATGCAAATATGAAGCCTAATCTGTCAAACATTGTAATATTTATCTTGATAGAATAAAATGGATCATACAAAATTCGATAAAATAATATAAAACTGTTCAGATATGTATAATTTTATGTGCTAGACTAGGTTAGCTGTGTGGTGGTGATACTTGTACGTGAATATCAGTGTGTGGAAGTATGTGTGTGTCCGGCGTCCCGAAAACAAATGAACGTAAACTGTTCAGTTAACAGTCGAGTATGGAAGAAAGTGCTGAAACGCGTGCAAGTATCGATGAATATCTTTGAAATCGTTTATCAAATAAATATAAAACTATTCTAATATAAATTCCAAGTGTAAATTTAGCGTTCCTATATCATTATTTCGGCTATTAAGATCCAAGATTCTCAACAAAAACATTTATTGTAGTTAATAGAAACATCACTTTTATGCAATAGGCAAGAAGTTATTGCCCTAGATATTCGTTCGTAATGGTATTGTTGAATCAATTCTCCTTTAATGTATTAAAACTATTGAGATATGTATAATCTTATGTGCTAGACTAGGTTAGATGTGTGGTGGTGATATTTGTATGTAAATATCAGTGTGTGNGAAATATGTGTGCGGCGTCCCGAAAACAAATGAACGTAAACTGTTCAGTTAACAGTCGAGTATCGATGAGTATCTTTGAAATCGCTTATCAAATAAATATAAAACTATTCTAATATAAATTCCAAATGTAAATTTAGCGTTCCTATATCATTATTTCGGCTATTAAGATCCAAGATTCTCAACAAAAACAAAAAATGTTGTGCATCCACTATTTCCTTATAAAACGAAAGAAACTTTTCAGACGACCTAATATTATATCAGCAATAACGTTAAATCATTGGATGAATTTGTTATATGTTAGAAAGATACGTCGAGAAAGAAAAACCTTCTTTTTGCCATTAAATCATTATGTATCAGACACTTTGCTCGCTAATATCCTCTGTCGATTAATTTCACTGTAGACTGTGCTTCTTGTCACCATCAACAACACGATACAACGGAAAAATCGCGATTGCATCACCGGATACGATGCTATGATCGTAATTTTAGATGATGTACGATGGTTGCGATGCGTCTGTCCAGTCTTTCAGAAGAAATCCATTCTCAGCGAAAATATCGTAGTCTGATATAGAACGCAAACTCCTTTTTTTACGACTCATCTTGATCTCCCCCTGTTTATCTTTGTCTCTGCGCTTCGTGAAACTGTTTTTGTATGGAATTTCTACAGCTATCGAAATTCTCAAATTATTTCATATTTCGATTTTTTAATTATTATTCTTCCAGGAAACAAGTAGATTTCGAAATTTTCTATAAATTGTGTTGCGAATTATTTTTGTTTATTACTTATTACTAATACTTATTACTACTATTATTTATATCTTATTACTACTATTTGATAAGCATTTAGTAATAAATTATTTATAGCAATAAATAATCTGTACATGCTGAGAGTGATTTTTGACGTTAATAAAATACCAAGAAATTCCTCGAAGAGGATTACCTTAATCCTCGGATCACTTAATATCGCGAACATTTTATCTTTTGTGCCCTTTTCTCCTCTTTTATTCCTCAAGAAATTGAGCGTAGATTCAGAAATTCTCTATAAATCGCATTAGAAATTGCTTTCGTTAATATCCTCGCGTAATCTACACACGCGCCAGAATCAAATGCATTTTTAATATCAATAGGAAGTTAAGAAATTCTTAGAACATTCGATGTTTCGAGTTTTTTATTTTTCTTTTAGTCTTCATTGGATAAAACGAGAACGTGGGTCGAGGAATTCTCCATAGGTCGCATTCACAAATTGTTTTCGTTAATGTTAATGTTTTATGCATGACAGTTTGACGATACTTGGCCTCCGCTTTCTATTATATAGACGCAAGTTTCCGGACACGGAGAATCGTCGAAGCGGGAACATTGAACGAGAATATATTTAGGCAACAGTAGCACGATGGTATTGTTCGAATGAAATTTTCTTGTCGTTGGCGGTAACAAGCCTGGTCTCTGGGGCGGAGTGGAATGCGCGTTTCGTTGACGAGGCAAAATTTTGCTAAAAGGGAAAGGGGATGTAATGCGCGCTTAAATAAATCGATAGTTATATAAAGAGACCTGGCCGAGGCAAAATAGCGGTTAATCGGTGGAAGAGGGAGAGGGAAATAGGGCGGAAGAAGATCGGGGTAAGGGTCAAGAGCAGAAAAGGTATTTTTTTCTTCGCAGAAATAATCGTCTTATAATAAATTAAATACACGCGTGTCTCATCTTCCGCCACTTTGTGCCTCTCGTTGCCACTCAAAGACTGTGAAAGCTGATTTTTTCGTAAGTAATCACGCGTGTTGCGATTAAAATGAAGCCACGTTCCGTGATGAAATCGAGGGAACGACGGAGAAGGAAAATGGAATCGGTAGATCCGCTTTAAAATTAGCAATGAAGTCCCCTTCGCGCGAAATAAAAAGACAATCGCGACGGTTCCAGCGATTCGAATGGTTGAGCGGCAAACAGCAAGCGGCTTCAATTCCACAGATATCGCGTTTCTACGTATAATGGAAACAGTGGAGGAATCGCGCTACGAATCTTCACTCCGGTGCATCCTTATTTACCTAAATGCGAGAAGAGCAGAGGAAATACTACTATTGGGAGACCTGTTACAACGTATAGACGAAGGGTTGCTTTTCTTTTGTTACAAAGAGGAAAGAGCGTGCGATTAAAAATTAAGGATACTTGTGCCAGGCGAAAAACTACTGTTTATGCAAATTTGATATTTTAGCCCGTTACGAGATTTACTTTTCTTTCCTTAATTCCTTCCTTTTGTTTTTTTACATTTTTCTTCATTTGAAATTTTTATGAAGTTCTTCTAGCACGTTTTAAAGAAACAGAGCTCGTATCCAACGTTCGTCGTGCTATTCTTTGCGCTAGCAAATATTTGTCATACTTTTGACATTGGTATTAGCACATAAATAACGGGGGAGAACGGAGACTGGTTACTCGAAAGGTCAGTTTAAATCACTGAAACAAAGAGATAAAACGTGCGTAACGATTCTTTCTATTTATCCAGGAGCAGCCGCAATAGTCTTGGTCGTCGTTTGGTCGATGAATCGAACGCACGAGAAGGAATAACGATTTTACCCAGTAAAAATAAAAAAAGCCAAGAGAACGCGATAAAACGAGCGAATTTGTAAGAAATATCCCCTTCTCAGTCATCGTAATTTGTATTTGTCGAATCATTTACGAAGTGCGATTATATTGTTGAACACAAACGATCGTTGTTCGAAACAATAAATATTATACTAGTTGATGCACGTTATATCAATATTTCGCGTATTTTTTAACGATAACTTCAATATATCGACGTAATTACTTATACATTCAAAATTTTTACATAAACGCGTATATACCAATAAGTATCAGGTTGTCCGAAAAGTGTTTTTCTTTTACAGACACGTCTTTTACAACGACGCATCTTTATGCAAATATGAAGCCTAATCTGTCGAACGTTGTGATCTTTATTTTGATAGAACAAAATGAATTAATTCGTAATTTCCTTATAAAACGAAAGAAACTTTTTGGACGAGCTAATATTTGTAAGAAGATTTCGCATACATTTCATAGATCAACTGCAATCTTTGCGGGATTCATCGCTATGATATTTACAGTGGTTAATAAACGTAATGTATCTAATTAGTTAAAATTTAGAATGTAAATTTAGTAGTTAGAAGATTGCAAGAACTTCAGAGTGAGACGTAGGCCGTTCGCGATTAAAAGTCTTAATGGAGTTATGATAAAATAGAGTTAAAGTTGGATAGTGACGAGGTAGAATATAAAAGTCCTTCGTTAAGCAAGCATTAGGTCATCCCTGCTCGAACCTTGAAATGAACGTGGAAGAAACTAGGTATTACTCCTCCCCTTTCGTTACTTTCCTTTCCTCTCTTCTTTTTCCCATTCCCTTCTTTTCCTCTACATCCTCACACTCTCTTCTCCACGTTCGCCCCTTCGTTTCTTCTTCGTTCTCTTTTCCCTCTTTCTTTTCCTTTCGTTGTCTCTGTTTCTCTCCCTCTCTCCGTTTCTTTCTTTTTTGTTTGTAGCGGCCTATGGCCGTAAAGAAAGTTCCAGGGTTTAAGCGCATGTGTTGGCCACATGGCCTGCGAAACGACGTCCGAGGCCAAGGCGTCGTAAAAGAAAGAAACCCTGGCCAGGACGTCGTAAAAGAATGAACCCTGGGACTTACAAAAATGTGCAAGAGCCATCGGCAAGAAAAAAACCTACCCCGGAAGAAGACTTTCTCTTTCGGTCACCTCGGCACCCTATATAAAGGGAAACGAGGAAAAGCTGGACACACAGTTAGAGACAGTTACACCCGGAGTCACACGTCGCGTGTGGTGAGCGAAGTGGACTGGACGTTGAGCACACGAAGAACAGTGCAAGTACAGCTGTTAGAATTTAATCTTAAAATTAAGATAAATAATCTGTGGAAGACACAATGTTTATGTTGAAACAATATTAGGTGATATTTATTAAATAGAACTACAAAACCAAATGTATTTAACATACAAGTGAGTGATTAACAAAGTATGCAGGTAAAGAATTTATGGATTGTTGACTGTTGGCTAGTTACTATCAGACTGACTGTAGGTAGCAACCCATGATCCTTTGAAGATTTTGAAGCCCCCTCTCTATACAGAACTACAGAAGCAAATGTATTTAACATACAAGTGAGTGATTAACAAAGTATGCAGGTAAAGAATTTATGGATTGTTGACTGTTGGCTAGTTACTCTCAGACTGACTGTAGGTAGCAACCTATGATCCTTTGAAGATTTTGAAGCCCCCTCTCTATACAGAACTACAGAAGCAAATGTATTTAGTATATAAGTGAGTGATTAACAAAGTATGCAGGTAAAGAATGTATGGATTGTTGACAGTTGGCTAGTCACTCTCAGACTGACTGTAGGTAGTGACCCATGACTCCTTGAAGATTTTGAAGCCCCCTCTCTATACAGAACTATAGGACCAAATGTATTTAACATACAAGTGAGTGATTAACAAAGTATGCAGGTAAAGAATTTATGGATTGTTGACAGTTGGCTAATTACTCTCAGACTGACTGTAGGTAGTGACCCATGACTCCTTGAAGATTTTGAACCCCCCTCTCTGTACAGTAATGAGTATGACCTGTGTAAGTGTCCTGTTCAAATGCCTGTGTAGGTGTCTGTATAAGAGTGTTTGTGTCTATGATTGTAATATCGTTGTATTCCGACAACAGCAGCCCAGGTAACGCGTTAATAAGACTGTCAAGTCCTTTTCGCGATATTAATAAACTCGTTGTTAAATCAATCCGCGGAGTATTCTTTGGGACCCTATACGTCCTACCACCTCATGCTATTTCTCTCTTCATTTTATTGTTTTATTATACTTTCTTTCTCTGTACTTTTTCTTTTTTCTCGTTTCATTTCCTTTTTCCTCGCGATCATCACACGTGATAATCCGAAGAAACCACCTTGAATCGCATTAAATGCGGTGCGTTTATTTTTTGCCAGCGATCGTGCGAAAACGAGTGAATATGATCGACTTGAAACAGAAACTTTCAGGAACGCGCGATGAAACATCGTAAAATCCAAGTTTCTCTGGTTTCACGGCGTAACAGCGGGATACTGGGATCGTCTGTTCAACCGAGAACAAACGATTGCTTAATTACTCGTTCAATTACTCGAGACATTCAACAGTCGGCTTTCACAGTCGCACATTTCAACGTGCTTCTCCTGCGGCAAAAGAGTACGACGGAATTAGCGGAAATTAGCGGAAATTAGAATGATTCCACCGCGCGATTTTTCACGCCGCCGTGCCGGATGCTGGCACGTGGCCAGAGCAGAAACAGCATTTCTCGACCGAGTAGTCAGAATCTTTTCCGTCGAATATCTCTTTCCCCGTCGTTGCAATTCCATTCTTTCGTCCAATTTTTACCAATTGCGTGTCCAATTGAATTTCCATCGCGATCACGCGAATTCCTATTGGAATTCCTAATTACACGATGCCACATTTTCGCATTGGGTAATCTAAATCGTGTTGACATGCAAAATTACGTTTTTCTCGAATTACAATATGATCACAGTGGATAAACTTTTTGGCAAACTAACGTTCTGACGGGTGTGTAAGATTTTTTGACAATTTATAATTATTTGCACTATAACCGAGAATTCCATGCTGTCTTTTTTCGAACAGAACTTTGATGATACATATTCATCATAAACAAACGTATCTAACGTATCTATCTCGTTTTATGTATCTATTTATCTCCCATTAACACTAGAACTACCACACCAGTCCAATCAACTGGTTTTACAATTTCATTTTAAAATTTCTATTTTGTGTTATATTTTTTGATGTAATGACCTTCGCAACGGTAACTAAAAGAATAATATAATGAGTTTTATTTTGTTTTTTATGTATTCAAACTGAAAATAATTTTGTATCAAAGCTACTCATACCAATACCAATCAAAGTGTAAAAGGGTCCTGCAATCTGTTTATCGAACCCCAATTAACCAGTTTCCTCGTTTTCTACAACTTGCCACACGTTTTTCAAATTTTTACCGCGTATCATTCAGTATGATGATATCAGTTATCAGAAAAATTCAGGATTGATCGCTGGATCGCTAGATGTTGACGCTAGAAATACCACAGCAATGAAAATGACTGGTTCTACAATTTTATAAACGTGTCAACCCTCGTTTAGGTCGATCATGATCCCAGATGGATTAAAAATACCACAAATGTACTATGTAATATGGAATTCCTCTTGTAAGAAAGTAATCTAATAAGAAAGTAAACTATCGGTAGTTGTATTTTCGGCCAGTCGCGGGGAGACGCGATCGCGAGGAGGCGCGTCAAAGGGAGTCGTAAATTCCCGTTACGATTGTATCAATCGACACCACGAACAGGTCGATCCCCTTATTTCTTGTAATCCTACAAGAATTATCCTATTATCCAATAGGGGTAGTTATTGTGGAATAACACTGTAGTCTACAGTTTTATAAATATATATTTTCCAGCAACTTATACACACAAATCTTACGTCGTTTAGTTAGAGATATATCAGGACGATTGCTAAGAATGAACTTGATAGGTGATTCGTAGAAGTATAGAGTAGGAACACGAGGTGACTGGGACGTTACGAGTATTACACTAAGGGTGAACGAATAGTTAAGGTGACTGCCCGATGGTTGCAAGAACAGCGAAGACGCGTCTCGTGTTCCTACGGAGGAAAGCTCGTGATGGGTGTGTCTAGTACACGGGACTATCGGATTTGTTGATGACAATTTTGGTTGGGAAAGCGAGGGCAGAGACGTTGCTCGGGATTGGATATTAAGAAGGTTGGTGGACTAGGAAGGGTCTTAGCCGCCCTCGATAGGAAGTTGCTAATGGCCCGTACGTGAGAAAAACTAACTTCCTCGTGCCCTCTCGGGTTAAACAATAAGCTTTAGAAAACGCATTACTGAAAAGAGGTTTGTTCGGTCCGAAGGACCTTAGCTAAAATTCCTGCGATTTATGGTCGGTCCTTAAGACTATCGAGGGTACGCAGTAAGAACGTGTAGATATCTGGACACAATCTTGCCCGCGGTGAGTGGCCTGGTTTAGGTAAAACTGCAGATTTTTCTGCATTTATAGGAAATTTGAAAGCGCAAAATTATACAGAATTCACATAATATGAAAAATATTAGTGATTACTGTTCTTATTTAACTGTATTCTCCAAACATACGAATCTGTATAAAACACAATGTATTGTATACAATTATCCTTATGCAAGGAAATAAATAGTTTCATATTTTCATTCTTAGACGTCTGAGTAAGAAATACTTTGTCACAAACCACGTAGCTCTGACAAGTTACGTTCTTTCTCCGAGAAAGAAAATTTACAAAAGCGAAATGTGGTTCAAGGAAATTTTGGAGAAAGGCGATGCGAATATGTGGTATGATTAGAGTTCGCCAGCGTTGAAGAGTTTAACACCTTGTACGCGTCAGATTCGCGGTCCCCTTTGTTCCACTAAATTGGATTTCGATATCGACGACCTCTGCATCAGGAGAAAAAAAAGGCATCGAGCCTATGTGGCAACTTTCGTTCGTTGATTTGATGGTCCGTCGAAAACGAACTTTCGATTCAGCTCGTCGATTATCCTCCATCTAGCAGGCTGACATTTAACTTTACGATTTACAGTTTTTCGTTTCTGCTCGCGTATCTCTGTCATCTTGCTCATTGTTAGGTCTCCGCGTTGCTTCGTTTATCGAGTTCTTTCACTCGTTCGTTTATACGTATGTTTGATCTGTCGTCTATTTTAGGATTTCAGAGGATAGGTAGGAGCGACAAGACTCATAATTTGAAAAATTGTTAGTAGCATTCAATTGAACTTTTTGGAAGACACATGAACTGGCTAATTAGCCGAAACTCTAAACTCGGCATAGAAAATAAACTAAAAATCTACAAAACGATAATAAAACCAATTTGCACGTACGGAATACCACTATGGGGGACAGCAGCAATGAGCCACATAAATAATCTATAGTCGCTACAATCGAAGACACTGAGAACGACAGTCAACGCCCCATGGCGTGTCAGAAACGAAGATATACACAGACTTAAAAATATCAACGATCGAAGAAGAAATCGGCAGGTGTTACGTCGGCCGACACTCTACCTAGCCCAGGCCATACACCGCGGGCAAGATGGCAACCATATATCCGCACATCCTTACCGCGTACCCTCAATAGCATCATGAACCCCCCATAAATCTCAGGAATTTCCAGCTAAGGTCCTTCAGACCGAACAAACAGTTCTTAGTAATTCGTTTTTAAAAGTTTATTATTTACTACGGGAAGATACAGGAAGGTCAGTTTTGTCACGTACGATGCTTCCCACTCTCGCCATTTTCTCTCGGTGACGGTTCGCACCCTTCCTCACCCACAAACCTAAAAATTGACCAATTGACAGCGAAGCCTATTTCCCTCACTCTCCTAATGGAGACTCATCCTTAGCAAATCAGCTTTTCTCGTGCCCTTAGATACACCCATCGCTAGCTTTCCTCCGACACAGCATCGTCACTAAACTTCGCTTATTCTTCACCGTTAGAATAGTCAACATGTCTGCACCGAGTCTCCACCCTTAAATCAATCACTTACTTAACTTGCTTCCTCGCGATCGCGTCTCTCCACGAAACAGCAGGTACGCGGGAAAATACAAGAAAAGAACGGCGGCACATCCAAATCAGCTGGCTGCTGAAGCGAGCAAAACTCTCATAGAAAGAAGACTAAAAAGAGAACACCTCACTGATCTCACTGAAGAAATAAAACAGTCAAACTCGAAGATGGTATCCCGCTGAGGGTAGCCAACCACATGTTATTTAGCAATTAAGTTAGAAAAATTAGCCAAATGTCCAGCTGGACAAATTGTAAAGTACAAATTGTAAATAATAATAAAAAAATCTATGACTTTTTATTCAAACAGTAGGAATTTTGCTTCAGATAAATGAATTTAATTGATAGGAGTTAAGTAACTGTTATACTATATTTATTTACGTACAACGTTAACTATTATAATAATTATTACACTAAGCACTTGACCTTGGGTAGTTTATACAATTATGCCTAATTCTCTACATAAACATCAATATTACATACCATTTCCTACGCGTACTTTGTTCTTAGGAAAAAATACTGCGGGTATCATTCCTCTATTGGATTCATTATTTATTTATATGTTTGTTTATCGTGTGCTTGATTTATTCATATGTTCGACGTGTTTATTCGCCTGCGGTATACGTTTATTTACGTCTATGCGTAATATATCAGCTGGAAATTGATCGTTGCGTATCATCAATACCATATGAGCCTCTCAGAAGCCAAACTGATTAACTCCACTTTCTGTTAATTTACTTGTAGCAATCTTTTACGGATATACATGTTACCTGTGTTATACCAAGCGTATTGTCTGCAATGAAAGAAGCTGACGATAGCCGATTAACACAAAGCACTAAAGGTAAACGTTGAAATACGTGAGCCAATGCAAGAACGCGATTAATACTGAATTCTTAAGAAACAAATGACGCTTCTATAAGTTTCGTTATTATACGAAAATTACATAAATAATAGAAAATTGATTCAGGTAAATGAAAAATATAGTGTTTGTCACATCATCATTCTCTTCTGGATAACTCATATACCGAACGTGCTAATTGCTAGAGCGTACTTTCAGGGAAAGAAACAAGACGAAGAAACAGCTTGGTTTCTGCAGAGACGACTACAATTAGTAGTTTAACAATTAGTGTCTTTCCTTTGGTAGAGGAACGTGGTCGCGGTGACAAAGCTGATTTGCCGTGTTGAACAGCATGAACGATTGTACGAGATGTAAGCTGCTTTGCCAGCCAGTCGAGTTTCGATAGAGCTACTCGTATTTCCGTAGAGAATCATTATCGACGTGGAGGAGTGCCAGTCGATACTCGATGGGGCGTTTCTCTTGCATATCTGGCCGGCTAATGGCGGAAATATGCGATCAAACGGACCAACACAAACGAACTACGCGAACAAGATCCTAAGTTCTTGCCTAATTGCGAGTTCTCGGCGAACATTCTTGTCCGAACGGGTAATCCGTCTGTGTATGGTTGAGTTTCTCCACTTCGAGTACCTTTTGCCGAGTCGATCGAGCAACCCGCTGCGCTCGTTCAAACGGTCACGACGCTCCAACTAAATGCGAAATATTTGGATTATGTATCTGGAGTGGAAACTACGATCCGTGATACAAGATCATGGATGCAATATTTCTGCAAAGATTAACTACGTGGATATAAAGGAATTATGAGTGACCAAATGTTTCATTTGATCTAACAGTAGATAAAGTTAGATTCTGACACAGAAATTTTGTCCATACTAAAGACCGTTACTATACAAAGTGTTACGAAGCGTAAGATGGTCAGCGCGACGTCCCTTATGGTCTGACCGCCCAGGCCCCGCACAGCTTCATACCGACCCCAATGGGCCTAAGGAACCACCATAAACCGAACCTTTTTAACTTTCTTTCAATTTATATAAGCAAGTTAGGTCTATAGCTGGTCCTTAAAACAGTCCTTGGGTTTATTCCACACTCGGACAAATTACGGAGAAAGCAGGCATCTGCCTAACGGCAAAGCAGATGTTTCCAAAAGACAGACACCCAAGAGCCACGTTGGCAGGACAACTTTCTCCTCATATTTTCCTCATTAACGTTGACGATAACCAATGGGCATCGCGGATCGTTACCCTCACCGTTCTACCGAGAAGTGTGAAGAGCGAATCCGCATTCCTAGTTCAAAAGGGCACACCCACACGGAGCTTTCCTCCGTAGGAACGCGAGACGTGTCCTCACTGCCGATTCTGCCTTGCAGTCAGTCACAA
>JACXIT010000128.1:79935-129043 GCA_014737525.1 Bombus difficillimus
CCTCTACAAGCTGCTGGAATAAATCTAAAGTTATACCTGTTTATTCAGTGTAACTTCATTTAAACCACCCCGATTATCCCAAAAGAAATACGGGGATCGACCTGTTCGTGGCGTCGATTAGTAAAATAATCGTAACGGGAATTTACGACTCCCGTTGACGCGTTTTCCTCGCGACCGCGTCTCCCCGCGACTGGCCGAACAAACACAAAGTATGAATGTTATACATGTTCATTTCTGTAGTTACTTATTTTTTTTCATTCTCTCACTGGACTCGTCAATTCTTTGTAAATATTCTGTGAAAAGTATTACATGGATCGAAAGAAGATTCGTTATTCTACCGACCGACTGTTCTAACGAGCCCACGTTGGTCGATTCTTAAAGCAATCATTGATATATTTTCTTGATAGTGTAAGAAAATGTGAAGTTGGAACGCCTGTGCTTCGTCACCTTCTGCTATGGGAAAGAGGAAGCGTCAACACTTAAGGGTGTCATAAATTAACACTTTGACTGCCATGCTAAAATCACATGTTTCTCTCAGGGGAAGTATTTTTATTATTCAAAGCATATAATGGTAAAATAACAATAAATCGACGATGTAAGACAACATTCTTCCCCGATGGACCGTTTATCTTATTGGTGGTCATGGATGACCGCCGTGGCACCTTGGTAACAGTTGACATATTGTAACAAGGCTTCGTTTGTTTCAGCAAACCATTCGCATTCGTTATTTCGTCGTAAGCGGAACGTCCAGAATATATCGTCGAAACGTGTACAAGATATTAGTAAACAGTATTTGCTCATTCTATATATAATAGTAAGGTGGAGAGACAAGCGTGATATTTTTACGATTTCGACGAAACGTTCGGCTGAAATGGTAGAGGTCCGCAAAAAAAATTATGTTTGTGATCAACCAATGGTAGTGATCGATCACAATAGAGGAAACTGTGCTGTAGATTTATCGGATCGAATGATAGCATATTCTACACCGGATAGAAGAACCCTCAAGCGGTATATCAAATTAGCTTTAGAGTTATCGTTAAATGCGTCAATTTCAAACGCGATGATACTCTATACACAAGCAACGAAAACCAAAATCAAGGTATCAGATTTTAGAATGGCACTCGGAACGCACCTTGCACAGTGCCATTCGCCAGAGCCGTCAAATATACTAATTCGACAAAGATCGCGACACGAAATGCAGAAGAAAGAAGGGCAAGCGTACCTGGCACGAAAATTTTGCATAGAGTGCTATAAAAAAAATGTTAAACAGTCGGGATCAAAAATTGCTAAGAATCGGACCAAAAAGGTGACCACCTATCGTCCAGATTGTATCAATGAGCCACATTTGTGTTTAAAGTGTTTTAACACAGTGCACCGTTAGATGCAACATTTGTTTTTTCATTTTTTTTATCGATGTTCTAACAAAAATGTTTAATTGTTCAATGGGCACTTTTTATTTCAAAGTATCTTCTGTTTATCGGTTATATTCAAAATGCCCCAACTGTCAATTTTCGTTCAATTTTTACACTTGTAAGAAGCTCAAACACTCCGGTCATCAATGACCAACGTGGCAGTCAGTGTTAAGCCGTCATCCGCATGGTGTGTGGGCTAACGGTGCCGATGTCTTGCGATTGAGACGCTTGAAAACGCGAAGCTTAGAACGCTCGTAGCAATTGATTGCCTGGGTTCCATTTGCTTCGGTTTTAGCAAGAGATAGAGAAGCCACTTGAGGCTGTCGAACGCTATGCCCTGTTCCTCGCTAGCGCACAGGTTAGCGCGCTTTGACCTTCTTCGCGGCTGCGACGCCGAGGGTACTCGATTATTCTTTGTACAATTGGTAGCGTGGACGAAGGTCGAAGTAAAAGCACGCGAGTTCGAATTTACAGAACGTGGTGTAAACGTGACTGTCTTGAACTCGTTTTTAGTAATTGCTTACGACGAGATGTTTTCACTATTTCAGAAACTGTTTTGAAGTGCTAACTTCGTGGTGTGTAAACTGTGGAAAATATCGAGGTTTCTGGCTGTCTCATACTTGGAAAAATTGGACTCGTTACTAAATAAAAGCATGCTAGTCTTTTGGATGTGCTATCGAAATTTGTAATATTTTATAGAAATGTTATAAATTTGCAATGGTGAATTTGCAAGTATTTTTAATAATTTTGGAACTTTTTAGTGATCTTTTAACGTAAAGGATGGATCAGATAAATGCAATCGCCTAAACATCTGCATCATTTGTTGTCGTACAAAAAACTCTGCAAGAGAAAGTTGCACTATTTCAAGGAGCACGTGTAATACCGCAAATAAATCTTCTTTATGATTATTTTTTTATGAGATCTCGAGGTTACCGATATTTCTTCATCGATAACCCTATGTTTATTTTTGGATATTTTTGAAGAGCGTGAAAAAGAGTTTAAAAATCTACTGGAACATTCGAATCATTGTTTCCAGATATTTACGTTTGAATGCATTCAAATTTTACGCGATAGCTCGATGCACGCGGCATTTCTCGGATTACGCAGCGCACTGATTCTTCACGTTCGTATCCAAACATAAACATTAATTCCTATTGCAAGCGAACAGGCAGTAGATCATCTACAAAAAATATCATTAATCTCGAGGTGTCGTAAAAAAATAATCAAAAAAGCTATTTCTAGTATTACATGTACCACATGAAGCAGTGTAACTTTGAAGCTTTTTCATGCGACAACAAATAATGCAAATATTTAGATGATCTCACTCAGTCGACCCACCCTGTATATGGACAAAAATTTCTATTCTGCTTTACGCTGTATTTTGAATTCCCCTCACTTTCTTTTCTTTTTTTTTTTTTTAACAAGTTTTGTACCATAACGTCAGTAATTCTAATATTAATTAAAAACCATTTAAAAAATTGTCAAGCTTCGAAATAAATCACCCGAAAGACGATGGATTTTCTTCTATTTACCATAATAATTTTGTTTCGCTAAGCAATTAATTCTGCTTGATGATTCTAATCAGAATTTCTTGAATTAACGTTAGATTCACGGACAGCGAGATTTCCTCCGGAAATCTCGATTCATGGGTAAATCTGTATACAGTGCAAATTGAACTTCTTAATGCATACTATTGGTGGTGAATATCCTAATTCTAGCGTGCATAATTAATAGCATATATTAGAGGAAGAGGCGTGACAGAGCAAATTGAATTCTCTCAGTAGTGGGCAAAGTGGAGATTTGAGGTCGATCGTGACCGACACGGAATAGTTAACCATGTCTGGCATGTTCAATTATAACTCACGACTAGTGATCCGGCAGAAAGGACGAAAGCGTCCTGCCATGTTACTAACAGCGCATCTCTATGTCTCTCCCTCTGTCTCTGGTGTTTCGTTCAGGAATTTATAGGAATACTGTTCTTCCTTCAAATGAAACCTTTGAGAATTAACTAGTGTTTTACTGCAGAATTTAATTATTTATCGATTACTATCTCAGCGTTACAAGTTGGTAAATAATTAAAAATACAATTTTAATATAGAATAACATTAATTTGAAAAATATTTGCTCCTAGAGGATATGTTCAATTTTCTTCAATTTCCCTTTTTGAACCTAGGAAGCCTGGATGATCGTTTTATAACTGATGTACGACCAGGAAGTACGTGATTCTAGGTGAAAATATAATTTCATACGAAACTTTATTTTTTGATATTTCTATCTTTTTCAATATTCACTGAAGAATAGCAAAGAATGAAATACAATCTACCATTATATAGAACTCTAAAAGAAAAACGCAATCAAATTTTTATTTAAATAACGTAAATTCTTTTGCCAACATCGTTTCTTGTATGAAACATTTGTTAAACGAAGACTAATAGAATCTGTAGCGGCGTCGTTTGTTTACAACTATACGCTTTACGGTCCTATGTAAACGAAGATTAATTTCATTAAATTGTTCCAAGTTTCCGTACAACTCGAGTCTCTTATAAAGAGATTAATTACTCAAAATCATTTTCTATTCTCTTTGTCTCTCTTTGTCTGTCACCTTATCGCAAAGAATTTAGTGATTATCGGCGAACAGGAAGGTTCGAATTACATCGTTGATCGCTTAGTTAGTTCAACTGGATGTTATTTCCTCTGAGGCCAAGATGGTCCTGACGGACCTCTTTCTCACTCGGCGAGTTTCGTGGATAAAAGCGAGCCAGTAATTTCCCTCGATCAAAGAATCTCCCTTGCTATTTATATCCATGTGTGTTACTCTGCAGTGTGCGTGTGCACATAATAGAACAAAAACGACACAAATTGTACTTACGTGAAGCACACAAATCTTGTGCTAGACGAATGAAAAATGCGAAAAGAGAGGATCGTTTAAGCAGACAGATTATCTTTGCATAACGGGAGAATAAACTCATCGATGGTAAAATGAACGAGAAGAGAATTATCACTTGAACCACCACACCAAATTCACTGGTTTTACAATTTTATTTTAAAATTCCTACTTCATGATGAAATGACCTTCGCAACGATAACTAAAAGAATAACATAATGAATTTTATCTTGTTTTTTATGTCTTCAAACTGAAAATAATTTTGTATCGAGGATATCTTTAATATTTTTAATTTTGCCTATATTTTTTATACTTTTAACGTATACTTTTTCAATTTGACGTTTTGTATAAAGAATATGTGAAATGAAGTTATAATCGAACGATAGCACACTGTAAAAAAATATTAAAATGCATTATGAATGTTTAATTTCACCTTCAAGTCGCGTTATTTATCTTTAGTTATCTTTAATGTTTTTAATTTTATCTATATTTTTTATACTTTTAACGTATACTTTTAATTTGATGTTTTGCATAAACAATATGTGAAATCGTCAAATAAAATTATTACCGCAAAATATAATTAATCATTTGAACAATTTTTACGCTTCTTCGTTTTTTAAGTAGCGAACTTGGAAAAATGCGCAGGGAAAACGTATAGCTCGTTGTGGCGCGCGCGGTTGGCTAAGTGTTAACATAATTTTTCTCTTATTTTCTATGTTCTGAAAGGGTCTCGTATATATGTAGATGTCGAGAGTATTTTCAAACCAAATAATTAAATTATTTTGAAATTTTTATCTATTATGTAGATATAAAGGGGACAGAGTTCTTTAAGCCATTATAATTTCCAATTGTAACGTAGTTGATAATTGAAAAAATTGAACTACACCTCCCGAAAAACTTACTCGATTCACGATTTTGTCTTACGAGATCTTTTGCCAGATAGCTAGCTCGTTTTTCAATTAGCTAAATATAATTCTTGTTCATTCGTCGACGTAATATAAATTACATTATTCTTAAAGAATTATTATTTAAATGTTATCTTGATCTGTGATAAGTTACGTATCACTTGCGTACTTTAACACTAGAACTACCACACCAATCAAATTGACTGGTTTTATAAATTTATTTTAAAATTCCTACTTCGTGTTATATTTTTTGATGTAATGACCTTCGCAACGGTAACTAAAAGAATAGCATAATGAATTTTATTTTGTTTTTTACGTATTCAAACTGAAAATAATTTTGTATCAAAGCTACTCATACCAGTACCAGTCAAAGTGTAAAAGGCTCCTGCAATCTGTTTATCGAACCCCAATTAACCATTTTCCTCGTTTTCTACAACTTGCCACGCGTTTTTTAAATTTCTACCGCGTATCATGCGATTTGATGATATCAGTCATCAGGAAAATTCCGGATCGATCGCTAGATCGCTAGATGCTGACGCTAGAAATACCACAGCAGTGAAAATGACTGGTTCTACAATTTTATAAATATGTCAACCCTCGTTTAGGTCGATCATGGTCCCAGATGAATTAAAAATACCACAAATGTACCACATAACATGGAATTCCTCTTGTAAGAAAGTAATAAATATAAAAATATTCTATCATTACGTATTTTTTAAAGACCAGTCATTTTCACTGGTTTTGGTAGAAATAGCTTCGTGTCAACTATCGGTAGTTGTAGTGTTAATTAATGAAAACGGGTAAGAGAGGAGAAAGAAAAGAAGATGTCGATATGAAGGAATCTCTTGCGTAATATTTGCTGAGGGTGCTGACGACGTAATCGTGAAAGGGAAATAAATATAGAAGTGTAAGCTAGCTCGATATAAAGGATCGTTATCCTGGTACCGGATAACGATGTATACTCGTCTTTCACGGCTTCCCCCGTGGTTGATGCGCCACTCGACAATCCATCAGTCAAGGAACATTATCAGCTATCGCTTCGACTACGATAACAACCCTTATTCTCATAGTTTTATCATTGCGTCCGAGACTGTCATCGTAAATCCCCCTAATAATCGATTATTATTAACGTTGTGTCTTGACAAACATTGAAAACTATCCTCTGTTATAACTTTTGTCAATGGATATCAATGATATTTTATATTTATGTTATTGGAGTTTGGGAATAAACGCGACTAGTCCATTTTGTTGATTTCTTAGTTTTGATGTAAATTGGTGTCAATGATATTTAATTAAAAGTAAACCGTTTCTCAAGTTCAAAGATATGGGAGGTTGCAAATGATAATAGTATAGATCAGGATTTTGAGAATTTGAATTTAGAACTTGCATAATTAATACCATAATATCATCTATAGTTCCTCAAGTAATTAAGTCGTAAGTTTATTTTCGTATTTTATGAAAAATAAAATGTGCAGTGGACATAGATATATTTATAGTATTAACAATATTTATAATCTCAATATAATTATATTAGGATTTATAATATTTTTATAATCATTATAACAACCTGAATATTATACAAATATGATGATTCTTCTGATTCTTTTCATACAGATGAATTAGCTAATTTACTTGCTCCAAAGTTTTCCACGTGTTGATTATGTTAATTTCATAGTTCACGGCTGAATATTTCACGTAGCACGGTGGTTAAATTCCAGACGACAGTCTAGAGTTTAAAGTTACTTTGCCACTGAGGCTCAGATATCAAATTCCTGAATAAAAAGATACAAGTAAAGAGCGACAAGTTGTTTAGCAAACATTGACGATTTAAAATCTAGCAACAAAATGGATAACATCGTGACATCTTTCTGTTGCGCGTTTACCGTGGAACAACGGGCTAATTATCGGTCAGAGTAGAAACATTCGCTTTGAAAGCGAAATGTCTATAGGATCTAGCGTAAGCTTAGCAGCTAAGATCAGCGCAGTGAATTTTTAACGAAACTATTCGAAGACATATTTTTCGTGTCTTATAGCGGAGTAGATAATTTTAAAATTCAATATGCCGTCAAAGCTGCCTCTTGATTGACGTAAGATTAATTGTGTTTTTACAAAACTTTGTGGATTTAATAAGTAGATAGAACAGAATATTTACTAATAATTAATTCAAGATATTTTTAAACAATTTAGACGAGGGTTTAAACTTTTTTATTCGTATTTTTAACCGTCTGATAATGCGTAAGGTGTTACCAGATTTTTGTCTTTCTTTTACCTATATAAAATCGAAAAGTGAAAAAGCAGCTATTTTACAAACAAATTCACAGACACTTACAATCATTTTCTCTTCGAAACATAACACTGGATTTCGAAAATTGCACGTTCCTTCATTTTGGATTTCAAAATTCTCATTCGTTGTTGTCGTATCGAACGAGTGCTTAAAGAATTCTCAGAATATAAAGGATTAGAAGATTTAGATCTTCGAGTAAACGGACAGTCACTCTTTTCAACTAAATCGAACTAATAATGAATTTCCTAAACAATGATGATTTATTTACATACAGTTACCATATAGCTAATACAGTAAAATCTATGAAATTTATTCCCAGACATGGTACAATATATTGCATATTATTGTAGTATCTTGGACAAAAGGCCTAAACAATATCTGGTAAACCATTAACATTGTCACGAGCCGAAGGCCTATCAATGTGTCGTCGGTCCTTTAGTTGAAGAGTTTCGTAGAAAAAAGCCTACGAGACTCTGGCCACGAGCGGTTGCGTAACATGTGCGTGGTGAGACTAAGACGAAGGGACTGTCACGTAAACTTGAGGGTTGGGTGATAAAATAAAAATAGCTGAGTCGTAACACAACTATTAATTTTGTTTTATTTAAAGTTTATTATGAATTCAGCAATCACAATGGAATACACATTGAATTGACACACACAAATCACAATTTACTCCAACCACGTTATGTAAGACCTAGTTACACTGATGCGTCAAGTACGCGACTGTTATAAGAGTAGAGACAGGTAAAGATATGTTGACTATTCCAAGGATACAGAATAAGTAAGTTTTACTGACGATACTGTGTCTGAGGAAAGCTAGGGGTGGGTGTGTCTAAGGACACGGGACTATCGGATTTGTTGATGACAATTTTGCTTAGGGAAGTGAGGGCAGTAGACACCGTTTCCGATTGGATAATAAGAAGATTGGTGGACCAGGGAGGGTTTTAGCCGCCCTCGTGAGAACGTTGCTAACGGAACATACCAGACGTGAGGAAAACCAACTTTCCGTGGTAACCCGTTGTTACGTCGGCTGACTCTCTACCTAAGCCAGGCCACTCACCGCGGGCAAGATGGTATCCAGATATCTACATATCAGAACTGCGTACCCTCGATAGTCTTAAGGACCCCCATAAATCTCAGCAATTTCTAGCTAAGGTCCTTCAGACCGAACAAACATCCTTTATCAATGCGTTTTTCAAAGTTATTGTTTACCACGGGAAAGTTAGTCTTTCTCACGTACGAGGCTTCCCACTAGCAAACTCCTGTCGAGGACGGCTAAGACCCTTCCTAGTCCACCAACCTTCTTGATATCCAATCGCAAGCAATGTCTACTGCCCTGGCTTTCCTAACCAAAATTGTCATCAACAAATCCGATGCTCCAGTGTGCTAGACACACCCATCACTAGTTTTCCTCCGACGCAGCATCGTCACTAAACTTCGCTTATTCTTCACCGTTAGAATAGTCAACACGTCTGTACCGGGTCTACACCCTTATATCAATCGCTTACTTAACTTGTATAAACGCACCAACGTAACTATCATCTTTACAAAGTTGTTGGAATAAACATTAATTTATACCTGTTAATCCAGTGTAAACTCAATTGAACCACCCTTATTATCCTAATAGAAATAAGGGGATCGATCACTTCGCGGCGTCGATTAAGTAATCGTAACGGGAATTTACGACTCCCGTTGACGTGTTTTCTCGCGATCGCGTCTCTCCGCGAATGGTCGATTAAACAAAAGTATATTAAAATAAATAAAGGTATAAGTATTGTAGTATCGTGGACAAAAGGCCTAAGAGATATCTGCTGAAGCATAGACAATGTCGCGAGAAAGCCCAAGTGTCGACAGGCCCATCAATGTATCGTCAGTCCTTTAATCGAATAGTTTGGTGGAAAAGAACTACGCGACCATGGCCAAGAGCAGATGCGGAACACGTGCGTGGTGGGCTTGAGAAAAGACAAAGGGATGCTAAGGGAGAAAGACGAATTAACAGTGAGTGTCAGCGGAGAAGCCAAGAAGAGAGTGTGGATCGAGAAGTCAGGGAGTGCGAGTTGTGTCATCGAGATAGTGTTGCTGGTGTTGTCGAGAGAGAGTGGTCCGCGTGAGAGAAAGTGAGCGTTGGGTCCGTGGTAACGAGAGTTGCAAATCAACTATTGAGTTGTCTAAATTATAGTACGTTATTGTGATTAGTTCATGTCAAACAACCATCGTTTTCAGTTTAATCATCATGTGTGGCCTTGTCTGTGATGTGAATTGACGTTACAGGACAAAAGGGATGCTAAGGCAGAAAGGCAAATTCACAATGAGTGTCAGTAGAGAAGTCAGAGGGTGCCAATCGAGAAGTCAGAGAGTACGAGTTGCGTTGTCGAGATAGTGTTGCTAGTGTCACGACCGGCACACTTCGAACCCGATGGACCGATGACGGAGATAAAGATAACAATGATGATGACGATGACAATGTATATCGCCTAAGAGTCTAACGAGTTACCAATATCCCAACGGTCCTTCCGCCGAATGTTCGAGACGAAGGTGTGCGTGGCAGCGGTCGCGGACGCCTAACAAACGCGTGGATAGTGGGGATGTTGAGGGATGACAAAGAAAAAAGAGACAGATCCGTTCGAAAATCAAATTGTAAGAGCTTCAGTCTTGGAAAGTCACGGCTGGAGTTCAGAAGTAAATTGTAATTAGTGTAAGTGTAGTAAGAGTTAAAAAATAAATTCCCTCTTTTTTATTTTTATTTTTTATTTTAATCTTCGATTTCTCTTTTTTTGTTTTACGTAACAATAGCGTTGTCGAGCGAGTGTGGACCGCGTGAGATTATTTATAAAATTCATATATTCAATTTACCTTTATCGTTTATCAATTTACCAACCCCAATTAATATTAATTACTTATGAAATTTTGTATCAATTTTAGGAATATTCTTAATAATTCAAGTTAGTTCAGGATTATTTCTATCTATACATTATTGTTCAAATATTAACATTGCATTCTATAGAATTTCAAATATTATAAAAGATATAAATTCAGGTTGACTAATTCTTTTAATTCACATAAATGGAGCTTCATTTTATTTTCTTATTATATGTATACATATTGCACGAAATATATTTTACTACTTATTTAAATTATTCCAAGTTTGACCTATTGGTGTATCAATCTTATTCCTATCTATAGCTACTGCCTTTAATTATTGAATTGTCTAAAGTATAGCGCGTTATTGCGTTAAGTTCATGTTAAACAACCACCGTTTTGCTGTCTAATCAACATTTGTACAATCCATATCATCCATTCGTAAATAAATTATTAAATAGTATTTCCCGATACTATATTATTCACTGACATGTGGTAAGCTATGCGCGTGTAGAACGAAGCAACATATAAAGCTGACGGATAAGGTATAATCGTTACCTTTGATGGAAAATCTCGTGGCCATAAAAGGTAAAGTCACCGGTCTTGCTGTGACTTGATGCCACATTTCATAGAGTACAACCGCTTTTAATACAACGACACATATGCAATCGATATAACTGTACATATGAAGTACACGCAAAGGGTTAGAACGTGTTAGTATGCATGGAGGAAACACGCGTCCCATAAAATCCGAGACTATTCCTGTAGCTATTACAGTGGGAATATGTCTGGGTCCACGGGAACAGGTGCGAGTTATTGCGAGTTTATACCGCACGATGTGCTTTACGTACATGTACTTGTGTTTTCGTACACACTGTTCACGTTTTCGCCCCCAAATCGACGCTATCACACTCGAACGTGCGTCGTTTCGTCCAACAGGGATCCAAATTCGTTTTATTTTTCGTATCGACAAGAGTGTTATCGTTAAAAAAATATTGACTCTTGATGATTAGTTAACCGAACTGTATTATTTTATCGACAGAACTTACTATAATATTAAAGTATAACTTATTCAAGTTATTAGTCCTAAGACTCTCAAATTTCAGTGTATTTTGCATTTCTTTATAAAATTATACGAAAAATATGTTGCTATCAATAATCATGATATGTTGAATCAAAAGTTTGAAATTGCAACGTATAGAATAGAAGAATTTGGAAAGAAACTCGACTTAGAATTTCCTCAAAACTCTACATATGAAGATAAAGGCAATTATTATTGTTATCTAACATTTCTAATTGATAACAATATATATATATGTCGGAGATGAAAGGACACCGGTCGTTCCCTTTGGAATTTTTTGGAAAATTCCCAATACTGTAGTCTTTATACATCAACCCAAACATAATAGTCCGAAACTTGAGACAATGAGCTTGGGCTCGAGGCGACGACTAGTCGCCGAACGTAGTCGCGGTCACGGGATGAACATTTTACGTAACAGAGGTATAGAATAATTGTATAGCTCTCCTTACAAAGAAATATTTGTAGCGACACTCGACAGTAAACATTTCAATGGTCTCTGCCCCGTGGTTCGGCCACACACAGATCCTATTCTTCGGGCAAGATGATCGTCAGATGTCGATACATCTCCGCAATACATGTTTAGCCAGCCTGAGGATCCGCTAATAAATCTAAGGATTTAGTTAACTAAGGTCCTTCAAACGGGCAAACAGTCTTTGTCCTAACAGTCCTTAAGTCTATCACCTACTGCGGGAAGATAAGAGGACTCTGCTTTTCTCACGTACGACACTTCCCATTAGCAACTTTCTCTCAAGGGCGACTAGCATCCTTTTCTAACCACTAACATAGAAATTAACCAATTAACAGCAACGACCACCTCCCTCACTTTCCGAGCGGAGGCTTTTCTCGACGAATCCGATGATCTCGTGCCCTTAGACACACCTCATCATAGTTTTCCTCTGCAGCATCACCGCGACGGATAACGCATTCTCTCGTGCGAACTCGTCAGCGAGTAAAACAACGTCTTTACGATCGGTGCATGTTGTCACGTTCTATTTTAACGAGGAGTCAGACTCAAACTTTGGAAAGAGTACATTTACCATCCCGTTGACCGCGGATTCGTTATCGAACCTAGGGCCATTGCCATTAGTGTCCGTCATTTTAAATATATTCGACGGTTTCAACAACGATCAATCTCGTCCAATAAATCTCACGGTCAAACATCCTCTACACAAGTCCTCTATATATCCAAAGAGAAAATAACTAGACAAATATACGAAGAATCAGAAATAAAATAATCGTTGCGTAATTATGTTCGAACGTGATTCAGAGACGTTTACTAGAGAATTGCAACGATTATTTGGTTACGCTATTATCCGCCTGCAGTCTGATCGTTTTATTTCGCATGAATTCCGAGGTCGACGAAGCGCAGGCAAAATGCAGATTGCGAACGCATTATTTCGTGTATCGGTGGAAATTTAGTCGACACGAGACTACTTTCAACGACTGTATGAAAAAATGTAAAAAAAAAAGATTGTAATGAAATTACGTCGTGCTCTCGGAATTAAAGCTTTCAAGCACGCAGCGTATTACTCGACCGTTTGCCACTTTGCTGAATTTTCGTGCTACTGCGATGACGTTGATTCATCCAATTATTTTCTCTGTTTCTTTTTTAAAAACGCGCATGTTTTATGAATATCGTCCATCCTCCGGGAGTATTTCATTCACGTAACTAAGAATAGTAAAGCTAAAGATTAAGTTGGTCCGTATTTTCCTCTCGTGAAACTCACCAAGAATTAATGAGAACCGCTTGACGTTTTCAACAACGTTTCTTTATTTTTCTCTATCATCGAGTATTTTATTCTCATGCTCGAATGACACCGCGATAGCATCTTGATACTTGGCCGAATCGTCGAGAGAATATTTTACAGGTAACAGGTAGATTAATAATTTTAAAAGCTTCGATCGAAAAATTGATATGGTAATATTATAAGTTGTGGATAAAGAGAAACTCTAATAGAGAAATCTTTATGCTCCTATACATTACGCTATTGTATACTTGTAAGACTTTGAATGATTCACAATAGAATTCTTTAGGCAAATATTGATGCAAAGCATCGTTTCTTGTACTCATCGAAGAAAATGCACTTTCCCACTGCCAATGAATCCTTCGCAATATTTCACATATATTAGTTTGGTATATATGAAATGTTCCATGATTATATTTAATAAATTATATTTGTTAAATTTTATCGTTGATTATTAATCATAGTTGCTATAAATAACGTACATTCTTATAAGAGAGTTATGTAGAAGTTACTTTGATGTTTTAAAGGAACTGTACTATACTAACTATTACGGTTTTATTTGTAAAAATAACATTTTCGTACGAATTAAGTGAAAATAATTCTTCTACATGGTAATAATTTAATTTTCCATTCAAATTGGTAAAGTCAACAAGAAACGAAGACCATAACAAATATTAAAGAATGGGAGTAAATTTCAAGTTCAACGAGAAGACTGGTTCAACAGTATAATTAATAGAAAATTTCTACTCAACTTACACCATCTGGATGATATTTCGGCGCACCGCTGGGCGTTGTGTTTGATCCGCAGAATTCGGTGAGGACATCCTGTAGCTTTCGCGCAGAATCTGAAACAATGAAGTTAAAAGCAAGTGTGACTTGCCGTACGCAATACCGGTGGCTTCCTGTTTACCGAAACAGAAAATACAATTTCCAGAGTAGCAATGCAATGGCTGAAGCGCATTGTGCTCTCTGCTTAGAATCTACAATGAAATTACGTTCGACCTCGTACCTACGAAAATTTTACAATTTCACACGTTTAATAAAAAAAAAAGAAAGAAATTGCCACCCTATTAAACAACAATAATAATTAATACCTAACGATAACAATAAAAAAACTTTAGCTTATGAAATTTCAAAAGATACACGTTTTCTCAGTCGAGAATTAACGAAACGATCGAACTTCCTGATCAAAACACACGTTGCTTGTAGCTTCAAAAATAGTGAAACTACTTGCTTGTTCGTATAGCGTATAGATAGTCAGTGGAATGGTAGTAAATGATTCATTCGACACTGATCTCTAACGATAAACAAGAGATACTTTCCTTCTTTGTTAGAATGTAATCTTAAAATTAAGATGAATAATCTGTGGAAGATACCATGTTTATGTTGAAATAATATTAGGTGATATTTATTAAATAGAACTACAGAACCAAATGTATTTAGCATATAAGTGAGTGATTAACAAAGTATGCAGGTAAAGAATGTATGGATTGTTGACAGTTGGCTAGTCACTCTCAGACTGACTGTAAGTAGCAACCCATGATCCTTTGAAGATTTTGAAGCCCCCTCTCTATACAGAACTATAGGACCAAATGTATTTAACATACAAGTGAGTGATTAACAAAGTATGCAGGTAAAGAATGTATGGATTGTTGACAGTTGGCTAGTCACTCTCAGACTGACTGTAGGTAGTGACCCATGACCCCTTGAAGATTTTGAACCCCCCTCTATGTACAGTAATGAGTATGACCTGTGTAAGTGTCCTGTTCAAATGCCTGCGTAGGTGTCTGTATAAGAGTGTTTGCGTCTATGATTGTAATATCGTTGTATTCCAACATTCTTTCCTTTATCTTGAAATTGATATCACTTTTTAATTTCACACGATATCTTTCACAATATTTCTTCTATACAAACTCATTTTTTCGCCTCTCATTTCTCTACTATTGACTGATAACGATAACGACAAGGACAAAGAGTATCCTGTAATACTTAGGTACAATTGTGTCAGTGGATATTGTACTGTAGCGGTCTGGCCGTGATAGTTATAATAGTTGGCTGTAGATGTCGTTGCTGAGTTATAGTAGTTGAATGTAGAGGCCGCTGCTGGGGTACTGCTGTATTATTACTAATTTAAGTAAAAATGAGACACGGGTGGTCAGGATTCGAACCTGGGTCCCGAACGTTCGTAACCAAAGGCGCTAACCACTGTGCTACCGTCGTCCCGTGTTAGTTGGTATCACGTGGTGGAATTCCAATAAATCTGTGTACTAATTCTCGCGGAACAAGTAGAGATTTTGCCAGTTCCACCAGAGAGGAAAATAATAGATCTGGCCAAAGCAAAGGAAAAGATATAGAATTTAGGTTACACCCAGCTCGAGAAACTAAATCCATTTTGTCAATACCATCTAATGACAAAATCCGCAATCACTTAGTTAAGCCCAATACATACTGAGAAATAGTGAAGCTAGGTCATTTGAATTTAGGCGAAAGAAATGTATTGGAATTTAGGCGAGCGCTTATCTGTATATCTATTTCAACAATTACAATCAAGTGAGCAGACAGTGGAAATAAATATTAATGAAGTTTCGTTAAATATAGCTTGTTTACACGTAAATGTAAATACTGATTTCAATGATTTACTCAATAATTGATATACTATAAGGATAAATATATAAAAGTTAAGTATATATCACTAGTCCTGGCTCGATTAAACTATGTTACATAATAATACCTACTTCCACTACCTATCCATTTATTTTTATTCCTGACTGTATACGTATACCAATTTCTTCGACTATGCTTCTTACCGCAGACTGGTCTTTATCGATAGGATGCTTGATCCAGTCAATGAACAAACTTCACCGGGACGAATGTCAACAGCTCGTGGTGGTTCTGGCGTTGGCAATTAAAACGATATCGACGCAATATTACTTGGTTCGTGGAGTAGAGGCTGAGCTTTCGAACGAATAGCCAGGCATAGAGAAAAAAGGGACGACAAGGGATAAAGGCGCGTTTTCGCTCGGTTTATTGGCCAGGTCTGGCCGCAAGGAAGAAGGAAAAAGCATGAGAGCTATAGAATAGAAAGACAATCGATCGGACATCTGGGATTCAGTTGTTTGCAGAGGAAACAACACCGATAAATTGACTAATAATAGGAGACCATTGGTCTAATCTACCAAACATCGATGTTATAATGCACTTAACGAGCGAGATATTTTTAGGTAATCGGTATTTTCGAGGCGATTGACGAGAACTATGATGGATCGTGCACCAACGTTTCGCATGATTAACCGCCCCGTTCGGAAACTCACGTTTCCGCACCAAAATCGGGAAATTGGCTGTTACTCCTCTCAAAAATGGGAAATTTGTGTTCAGGATATTGGATAGCAATGGGAATTTTTCTTTTTTAATTTTCCACTTGTCACACAAATCGTTAACTTTTTAGATACTGTTGAGCTTGATCGAAGAACGAGTGGATGAATTTGTAATAGAAAAGTTGTTACGTCGGCCGACTCTCTACCTAAGCCAGGCCACTCACCGCAGGCAAGATGGTATCCAGATGTCTACATATCCGTACTGCGTACCCTCGATAGTCTTAAGGACTCCCATAAATCTCAGCAATTCCTAGCTAAGGACCGTCAGACCGAACAAACATCCTTTATCAATGCGTTTTTCAAAGTTATTGTTTACCACGGGAAAGTTAGTCTCACGTACGAGGCTTCCCACTAGCAAACCCCTATCGAGGACGGCTAAGACCCTTCCTAGTCCACCAACCTTTTTGATATCCAATCGCAAGCAATGTTTACTGCCCTCGCTTTCCTAACCAAAATTGTCATCAACAAATCCGATGCTCCCGTGTGCTAGACACACCCATCACTAGTTTTCCTCCGACGCAGCATCGTCACTAAACTTCGCTTATTCTTCACCGTTAGAATAGTCAACACGTCTGTACCGGGTCTATACCCTTAAATCAATCGCTTACTTAACTTGTATATACGCACCAACGTAACTATCATCTTTACAAAGTTGTTGGAATAAACATTAATTTATACCTGTTAATTCAGTGTAAACTCAATTGAACCACCCTTATTATCCTAATAGAAATAAGGGGATCGATCACTTCGCGGCGTCGATTATCTAATCGTAACGGGAATTTACGACTCCCGTTGACGTGCTTTCTCGCGATCGCGTCTCTCCGCGAATGGTCGATTAAACAAAAGTATATTAAAATAAATAAAGGTATAAGTATTGTAGTATCGTGGACAAAAGGCCTAAGAGATATCTGCTGAAGCATAGACAATGTCGCGAGAAAGCCCAAGTGTCGACAGGCCCATCAATGTATCGTCAGTCCTTTAATCGAATAGTTTGGTGGAAAAGAACTACGTGACCCTGGCCAAGAGCAGATGCGGAACACGTGCGTGGTGGGCTTGAGAAAAGACAAAGGGATGCTAAGGGAGAAAGACGAATTAACAGTGAGTGTCAGCGGAGAAGCCAAGAAGAGAGTGTGGATCGAGAAGTCAGGGAGTGCGAGTTGTGTCATCGAGATAGTGTTGCTGGTGTTGTCGAGAGAGAGTGGTCCGCGTGAGAGAAAGTGAGCGTTGGGTCCGTGGTAACGAGAGTTGCAAATCAACTATTGAGTTGTCTAAATTATAGTACGTTATTGTGATTAGTTCCTGTCAAACAACTATCGTTTCCAGTTTAATCAACATCTGTACAATCCATTCATTGTAAATAAATCATAATAGTTTACGTTACTACGTTACTAAGATCCTTATTCTCTTAGTGTTACAATACAATGGAATCGATAGGGAGCACGCTCATATATTTGTCAGAGATGAAAGGACATCGGGGCCTTTCTTTTGGAATGTTTGGGAAGACCTTTTATTATAGCTGTACTTAAATAACAAAACTGAGAAATAATTGTTTATGATTGAATCCGAGTATGGGTGCCCGAGATTAATGACAGTGGGCTTGGGCTCGAAGTGACATAACGGGCCGTTGAACGTAGCTACGGTCACGGGAGGGACGTGTACCTAACAGAGGTATGGAGTAATTAAATAGCTCTTCTTAAAAACAAAGATTGATCCGAGGGGTACAGAGAGGTACGCAGAGGAGTATATAAGGGCAGTTCCACTTGGACCGAGCGTCAGTCCGATAAGTTCGACTTGTACAGTGGGCAAGTACGTTGAGCGACACCAGAATCTTGTATCAAATCGCATTCGTCATCCCGTTGACCGTGGATTCGTTATCGAACCTGAATTCATTGTCATCGACGTCTCGATTATCCAATCGCCGCTATTACTTGTTAAACTCTGTAATAATTACATTTGTACCAGTAAAATATCATCTATAGTACATAACAACGATGGCCAATTCACGTGAAGATTCGTTATACGCCCCTAACCCCAATGATAGCCCGACATATTTATAGCAAAAGGACATTACCAAAAAAGTTTACCTTATATCTTTAGCTAAAGGGTACAAGGAACATAAATAGAAATCTGTTTATTAGTTCCTTTGTTCCTAGACCTTGCAACCCAAAACATAATGTATATTCAAGGGCACAATAATATGGACCTCTCCTTATTTAGAATATTTCTACATAATAGCAATCTCCAGGTCACGGATGTACATAAATAAAGATGTACAGTTCTTCTCGAAGCAGTTACTTCAACAGATACAATTATTTCTTTATGTAGGAATATTCTCTGTCTTTCTTGCATGATGCATTGCATCGATGACACTTTAAATTGGTAAAATAATAAAATAATTAATAATGAAATAATAAACGGTTATTAGATTTTCAAGGAATCGTCTACCAAACATTTGAGTTCGATGTAACCGGGTACAGTAGAAATGGTTAACTGTGACCAGACAAACAAATACTACTTAAGCGCAGTTTTCTTTAAAGTGAATAATGAACGCAATGTGGTTTATGATGTCAATGAAATAACGTAAAAGGTACTAGGTAATTTCGTTTGGCTTACACAAGAAAAATGCAGTTTCAAAATTTAAAAATTCTGAAGACAAGCGTGTCGTGCAACGCGGCTGGAATAAATTCCGCTTCCTTCCAGCCGATGTCGCGTGAATTTCCATAATTCCATAAACAATGAACCTGACATTTCATGACTTTCAGTTGACATCCTCGAGATTCACTTTATTAGACGCGTTTATGCGTACCAATCGTTTTTGCAAGTACATTGTACGTATTAAGTTTAACAATATTTTTATTTTACAAGATATTAGATTGCATAATTTTCGCTGTTCTTTTTAATCATTTACTTTTATCGGTAGGTTGAATAGAATTACTAAAAATATTATGAGATTAATTTAGCATCGCACGTAGATGCTGACTGCTCTTTTCAGAACCTTGAACTTAACTTCTCCTTATATTTCAAAGCTGAATGATTGCAATATTTTTAATTGTCTCATTGTTCTTTTACCTCTTTTTGCGAGGTTCGTAAAATGTTGCCATTCTTTCACCACACCCTTAATCTTCCTAAGATTCGCATCCATCTAAATACAAACAACTCTTTTCATGCATACAACACGAATGACCAAACAAAGTAACATTTTTCGTTCGTTTGAAAGATAAAAAAGAAACTGTATCAGTGCAAACTCATTGCACAAATGACATGATCTTTCCTTGACCAGCGTCGCTTCGGTAACAAAGTTTGCTAAACTCGCAACCAGCCGTCTGTTTCACTTTTTACTTACAAACTGCTAAATCCTGGAGCTGTTGAAATTCTGCCGGTGAGAGCTTATCCCAGTGAAAGGCCATCCTTACTTCTGGTCTTTGTCTCCCGCAGGACGAACGCCCAGTTGTTCAACGCTGAAAGTCGTCACCTGTAGATGGAAAGATATCGCTGGATTAGGGGAAGCTTTTCAATCCCATTGTACGGGAAGATGTTGGCGCACAAAAGTCTCATATGCTATAAATTCACGTGATAAGGTCGACTGCTTTAATAAACAATTTCAAAGTTTCAAGTTCCTCGAACATTTTCAACATCTTCGCAATAATTTCTTCAAAGTGTTCTTTTCAAGCAAAATGCTACAAAGTAATATAATAATATGTAAAGCGTAACGTGCTATCTTTTTTGACAATCTGAAGGCTAGCGACAAAGTACACTCGCGGCTACTTAACGTCCGCTTTACACGATAGACGAGACCTTTTTACCTTTCATCAACAACCATCGCTCAAGTTCATTCTTTTCCTTCTGATGAATATTTCACAGGTTTAAAGTGATCGTTCAAACATTCATCCTAAGCGTGTAACGCGTATTATTACACGAATAACTCGGTCGCGATTATTCGATAATAGGTAATTACCTCGTAATTTGTGCAATAAATGCTTTACCGATATGAGTTGTAATCATTGTAATATGTGTAATTATAATCGCGTATATGTAGCCGTAAACTGGAAAGAAATTCTATAAAAACGACAGTTTTTATTTCTCTCTTATTTTTCACGCTTCTTCGGAACTTTTATTTCTACAATTTATTTTTCCTTGAATTTTCTAGGTTGGAAGCTTCGTCCACGAAGCTTCGTAAATTTAAGGACCACCAGCCTATAAAGCATTTCACTTGAATATCCGTTTTACCTTTTTAGAAAACCTGTCGCGTCCCTTCCTCTCTCTCTATTCGCATCAAATGGAGCAAACTGCGGTCCTCTCGGACCAATTTCTGACGACGCGAAACGTGCATTGAAAACAAGGAATCCAGATTTTTCAAGAATACGATCCCCTCCAGCTTTCTACGTATGAGTTCCCCGAAACACACACTGATCGACTGCATATATTAAAAAGTATAAAAATGCGATGTTAAAAGTATTACGTTTTAAAATATAGAGTGTCTATAGAAGCTGCTCAGAAGCCACATTAACGTAACTTTGTAAGTTGAAACGCGAAAAGACTACAAACATTATTTTTTAATATAGAATTTATTACTATTTATGCCATCTTCTTGCAATATACGAATTTACAATAAATGAACTATAGAAACAATGTATTTTTTTTCTTAAGTATGGAACATTAGTCGTGTACTTACGTAACGAAATTGAGAAATTGTCAACAAATTGAGTTAATCGGTTTTAGCTTCTCAGAAGCTCGCATACATACGTTTTAAAAAATAATATTTGCAACATCACAATTTGTACCTTTTAACACATTGTTGACCGGCAATTTTACTGAGAATTTATCTCATGTCACCGGCTATTATTTCGTAATTGCATGTGCAAGTAAAACGATATAAATAAACTTTAATAAATTTTATTTATTATTCAACTTTTAACATTTCTTTTTCCTATGATAAACGGTGTAGCGATCATCTACGTGTCATGGTACGCAATAGCTTTTGCAAATATATCTAGTTTCGCTGTGTTTTCCTTCTGAAGGGCATACTCTACACGCTTTAGTCGGATTTGTTTTTCTGCCAGTGATTATTTTTCTTAAGACGTGGTTTCTCAGTTGTCCGGAAAGCCTGAAGGGTGCTTCATTATAAGGAGCTGTTTTAGAAATTCGAGAAGCGTCAGGTGCAATGCTGCATTCTTTGGAATCCACAGTTATCCATTCTCTAGCTGCTTCCAATAGACATTTTTTGTATCTTGTTTTATTTTTTGGCAAATAGGTACGGTACGTTTTATATGAATTGAACAAGGTGCAGTTTATCAGAAAAAATCCTAATTTTCTCGACTACTTTGCAGTTATTCGTAAAACAATGCTGTTCGCCAAAAACTGATCTGCACGATCTACCCCTTTCATGTGCTTATTGCATCGTAATATGCACGTAGGTTTAACGATATTTTGCTGGCCTAATATCAGATTCACTATCTTCTGATACAGTATCATTTTCCAAGTCACGAGTTTACTCGTAGCCGGTCAACAATGTGTTAATATTAATATAAATTTATATAAATTACAATTTTATAATATTAATATTGAGATATGTATAATTTTATATGCTAGACTAGGTTAGATGTGTGGTGGTGATACTTGTATGTGAATATCAGTGTGTGGAAGTATGTGTGCGCGGCGTCTCGAAAACAAATGAACGTAAACTGTTCAGTTAACAGTCGAGTATGGAAGAAAGTGGTGAAACGCGTGCAAGTATCGATGAATATCTTTGAAATCGTTTATCAAATAAATATAAAACTATTCTAATATAAATTCCAAGTGTAAATTTAGTGTTCCTATACCATTATTTCGGCTATTAAGATCCAAGATTCTCAAGAAAAACATTTATTGTAGTTAATAGAAATATCAATTGTATGCAATAGGCGAGAAGTTATTGCCCAAGATATTCGTTTGTAATGGTATTGTTGAATCAATTCTCTTTTAATGTATTAAAACTATTGAGATATGTATAATCTTATGTGCTAGACTAGGTTAGATGTGTGGTAGTGATACTTATATGTGAATATCAGTGTGTGGAAGTATGTGTGCGTGGCGTCTCGAAAACAAATGAACGTAAACTGTTCAGTTAACAGTCGAGTATGGAAGAAAGTGCTGAGACGCGTGCAAGTATCGATGAATATCTTTGAAATCGTTTATCAAATAAATATAAAACTATTCTAATATAAATTCCAAGTGTAAATTTAGTGTTCCTATACTATTATTTCGGCTATTAAGATCCAAGATTCTCAAGAAAAACGTTTATTGTAGTTAATAGAAACATCAATTTTATGCAACAGGCGAGAAGTTATTGCCCTANGATATTCGTTTGTAATGGTATTGTTGAATCAATTCTCTTTTAATGTATTAAAACTATTGAGATATGTATAATCTTATGTGCTAGACTAGGTTAGATGTGTGGTGGTGATACTTGTATGTGAATATCAGTGTGTGGAAGTATGTGTGCGCGGCGTCTCGAAAACAAATGAACGTAAACTGTTCAGTTAACAGTCGAGTATGGAAGAAAGTGCTGAAACGCGTGTAAGTATCGATGAATATCTTTGAAATCGTTTATCAAATAAATATAAAACTATTCTAATATAAATTCCAAGTGTAAATTTAGTGTTCCTATACTATTATTTCGGCTATTAAGATCCAAAACTCTCAACAATTAATATAAATTTAATGGTGTTGACCCGTGTGGCTTGTAAGTCAATTATACATAAAAAAATCTCTACAATGTGTAACAGGAGTATGATTATATCAATTTCCAGAGTGTGTAAATATTTAAAAACGGCGCGGCATTCGACAAGGAAGGAAATAGAGTAACAAGAGTAACAAGTTGCCAAAGAGACAGAAGCACCTGACAAAGTTTCCTCTGATCGTTTTCTGTATTCTGTATTTCGTTAGGTACGCAGGTCTACTTGAAATTTTTACAGAATTTCCAGGCAAATTGAATTTCTACTTTCAATCCAGACGTCAGAGGGAAAAAGAAAAAGATTTAAAACTGAGATACGGGTGGGTCGACAAGCGACAGGATTCAAGGGTGAAATTATCGGTTCACGAGCAAATATTCCAAAAGTTGTCACTTTGTGGTGGAAAAGTTTACGGGTGAATTCCGGGAAATGGTTGCGCGAGAGTTTGTCTTTTATCGGCAACCTCTTCGCAACCGATCTCGGTCGATACAGCGCGACGTTAAATAAAACACTGTTGACTATTTCAAAGAGCTAAAGAACGAGATAAGAGAATATTCGTGTGGACGTAGAACGTTCAAATGTCACTCACGGATTTCATCGATCTGCAAACTAGCTGAGAAAATTGAAAATTTCCCTTGCTGCTTTCTTTCCTTACAATTTTCGTCGTCACTCACGCGTATGTTGTATTTCGCCAATTATTGTAACGAAAATTTTGTTTCTTCTTGAATTTTTCCTTAGCATCTTCGCTGCTGTTGACGTTTACGATGTGACAAACCTGCATTCGTCAATATCCCTATATTGAATACGATGAATATTTTTGTTTTCGTTTTAAAAAGAACAAGATCAATTATTTTAATATTGTTAGTCATCGATTATCATTCGTTCAATAATGATTCATAACTATGTTCAATATAAATATATGTTGAAAATGACAACGTAAATTTGTGCTCGCCATGCTTATGCAGATGCGCTAGTTACAAAAAATAGTAACTAGAAGATTTTTCTAGATACAATCGATAGACTTAATCGATAGTTTTAAGATGTTCTTTTGTTTCTTTTTTCCCCTAGTCCATATAAGTGCGTGCAATGAAGATTTCTCGACTCGGAACGGTGTGATAGATTTATCCATACAATATAATAATAATAACTATTGTGATCCTACCTCTGAATATAGAAATAACAACAATATAATTATAGTTTATGATAAACAAAAGAAAATGGTTTTGGAAAAGATTTCCAGAGGACTGACCGACTAAATTAACGTAAGATAATGGTTGTCACAAGTTTACCAGGTTATCCGAGGGGCGATTGCTGTTATCTAACACAAGTACTTGGAATAAGAAATTTTCGAAATTTCTTAGGTCTTCAGGGGAACAAAATTAAAAATTCTCGAATGGAAAAAGAGAAAAAAAGAGAGAAACAAGAGAGAAAGATAACATCGCATGACTGATCTACCTGAAAAGCTTCTCGTTGGGTTTGTGTAATTAAAAATGATCATTTTTCATTCGAATTTTATTTTTGTTTGTAGACGCTTCATTTTTTTAGTCGCTCGTGAGAAGCTTCTTTATTTGACGATTTTTTCTTGAAAATATCATCCTAGTTTATTGATTATAAAATATTCGATTTATGAAACAAGTAATCTCGTCAATCTCGTAATCAAATAGGAATTTTACAAGATCAGAAAGTTTCGTTGCTTTTGTGTAATCTTTATCGACTTATAAATTCTATTTTCTTTCTTTTTAGAAACCAAGGTAGATTTTATTGCATTGCGAGGCAAAAGGTTGCCGAAGTATGTTACAACAGACATTTCCTACTATACGTTTCCAGCAATTGAATAAGAATGAGAAGAAAATATTACCCAAGAATATTCTCGACAAACACCATCGAATTTGAAATTAAAGCGAAAGAGATACTTTTTACTAAAAAGAGAATTAATATTAAAATTAAATCATTCCTTTTCTCCCGTTAATTTCACACGTTTCGATAAAGTGAAAAAAGCAATGTCTATACATATTTCGTTATTTTATATTTGAAGGGATACAGAGAACAGGTACTTTTTTATTTTTGATCAAAGAATTTGTTAATTCACTTATTTATCTTCTCGTTGTATCGAATTTCCACCATTACGTAGATTTAATACTAAGAGACAAATTAAGGTGAGAAAATGGAGGTTATCTCTGCCATCAAAATAGAAATTTGCATAAAGATTCATAACCTGAGACAATATTTCCAGGAAATCTCAGGAATTTCGACACCTTTTGACAAAATATATGAAAGTTTCTTTCGTTTCATAAGGTGATAATAGACGAACATACAATTTCTGCTTTATATTATTTTATCGAATTAGATGTGATCAAACAAAAAACATTGTGCGTCTATTATTTCCCTACAAAACGAAAGAAACATTTCGGATAACCTAATATTATAATAAAACATATTACAGGCTTACGTATCTATTTTATCGCATTAATGTGTTCATTAAAAAATATAATGTGTTCATTAAATAAAATTCGTCTCGAAAGATTTAATTTCGTTCATAAAAGTATCAATTTCCAGAAAGATCTACATTGTGATATTACCATAGCTTATTGCACGGAGATATACAATGTGATATAACCATAGCTTCCGAGCAAATATTCATCGCTGTGTTTTCAAGAACCGTAAAGCGACTTTACGTCATTGCATCGATAAGCTCGGTACTCGAACATCCTTACAGCTTAGGTAAGATAAATCTGGTTGCAACGGGTTGACAAATATCGATGGGTCGTCACGAAACCGATTGAGGGTAGCAAAATGCAACTGGCTAGGGTGCGACTCGGATCGAACGAATATTCTCTATTCGGATGGAGGAACTGGCGCTTCTCAGAGCTTATACATTCAGCGTGATGTCACCGTCGGGCAACCTAGGTCGATATATCATGCGGGTAACGGGCGAGATAGGAAAATATGCGGACATTTTCGATCGATCGACGCCCTGTCAAAGTCGAGGCAAATGCACGTATCTGCGTTCGAAAGTGGAATATTGAATCGCCTGTTTCTCTTATCAACTACATTTTACGAATACAAATTGGAAACCGCGCAATAAAAAAGAATACGAAGAACGATGACGAATGGTTTTAATCGGAAAATCGTTTTCTCAGGGTATTCCACTCATCTTCCAGCTATGGACCACGATGGCAACCACTGGAATATTTCTACATACGATTTCCACACTTTTGTTGTTTTATTATTCTATTGAATTATCAACTCACATGTACTCGGATTCTTCATGTCATTTTTCAAAACATGATTTTTTATTTACATTTATGCGTGCAATGAATTGTGAAGGGGAAAGAACAGAATAGTAAGTGTACAAATCAAATATCTTGCAAACGTCTCTTCATAATGTGTAGGTAAATATATTCTTTGTTATTAGATTACATAGGAAAGAAATAGTTGGGAATTTTACTTAGAAGAATCAGCCACATAAAAGAACTCGCATGTACTCGGATTTTTCATCTCATTTTTCAAAACATGATTTTTTATTTACACTTTACATTGAGTGTAATAATGAAATGTTTCATTGCTACTAGCTGCTTTTCGAGAGACGTGCAATGAATTGTGAAGGGGAAAGAACANGAATAGTAAGTGTAACAATCAAATATCTTGCAAACGTCTCTTCATAATGTGTAGGTAAATATATTCTTCGTTATTAGATTATATAGGAAAGAAATAGTTGGGAATTTTACTTAAAAGGATCAATGTATTCATCGCCATCGTTGCATCTTAAGAGAGAAAAGTTGATGCGTGTTGCGAGAATTCCTGTAGTCGAAGCGTTTTAACTAGAGACACGTAGAATTTGTAAAGCTAAGCCAGCTTTTATTTGCTAATGGAGTAATTTCGTGGCAGCGTTGGCCATGTTCTAGTAATTAAAAGTTCGTGAATAGGCGATTCAGCAGCGTAGCGCGATTAGAGATATGGCGCTGCTATCTTCGATTTTGATTAGGCTATCGATCGAATAGAGAACTTTGGATTCTTCGACTTTATCAATCACAGATCGTTAATTAATAAACTACGGATGTTTATGCAATATTATATTTTTATAAATGCGATTAGAATTTAAATAGAAATTTGTTTCACCCTATGAATATTTTAACGAAAATTTCACTTTGGATATTTCGTACATTTTTACATTCTGTAGATTTTTGTATATTGAAAGTTTCCATAAAAACATCTGCAGTCAATTATTACAATTATAATCGCCTTTCGTAGACAGCAGGAATTTTTTAATAAACTTTTTTAATAAACTGAAGTCACGCATATGGTCAATGTGTAATTACAGAGCTAGGCACCTAACATTAGGATTTTAAAATAGCACTGCAACTATTAATTACACCATACATAAAGTGTGTTTCAACCAGATATTAAATGATTCTAATGCGGTTAGTTTCTTGTTCTTAAGATATAAAAGATAAAAAATGTAGTTCTTCCTTTGTAGCATTCCCTCATACATTTTTTAATTTAACTTAATCCAATTGGTAGCTCCGATTGCTAATTAAAAAACACTTTTAGTTAACTATACAATCTATAAAAAACTTTTGTGTATTTAAATATGTGATGAAATTTAAACATTTAAATTCTACCTGAAGGAAGAAATTAACGTATACAAAAGAAATATTTCATGGCAAAAATAAAAAGGATTTGACAAATACCAACGAGAAATTAAATGATTCTAATGCGATTAGTTTCTTGTTTTTAAGATATAAAAGATAAAAAATGTAGTTCTTCCTTTGTAGCATTCCCTCATACATTTCTTAATTTAACTTAATCCAATTGGTAGCTCCGATTGCTAATTAAAAAACACTTTTAGTTAACTATACAATCTATAAAAAACTTTTGTGTATTTAAATATGTGATGAAATTTAAACATTTAAATTCTACCTGAAGGAAGAAATTAACGTATACAAAAGAAATATTTCATGGTAAAAATCATAAGGATTTGATAATGATAAATCATCAGTAAAACGATTATATTATAACGGTAATATATCCTTCTTTTGATGGTTCGAAAAGCGGTGAATGGTGGCAATTTGTTAGATCAGAGATATAATCGAGTTAACCTAGATACCTAGGTTCTACAGGCTGAACTTTCGGTTCCGTGATAATGCAATCGTAAGGGCGTTGATAATTAATTGCAATTATGTTCACGTCATGTAAATGAAGGTGCAGATTCTTGTTACATATGTATCTCATGATACAGTACTTTAACTTACGTTCGTTTGTCGATGAAATTTATCCAATCGAATCTCTCGTAATTTCTCTAATTTTCAATCTAATTTTAACGAATAACATTCTTCGGTGATATAATAATAATTTCAAACATATTACTGGAATATTAGAGGTTTTGTATCCTTTGTTCGTGATAGTCTTGATATACGCGCACGATTTGGTATTGTAGGATCTTTTGAAATGTTTTTGTTATAAATATACACGGTTTATTTTTTCTCCTTGTTTCTTTTTCTTTTTTTTTTAGAATTTTTGATGGTGTTGTATATAATATTCATAAACCACGATTATTAACATTTTCACATTTTTTATCTTCACACGATCTTTCGTTTATTTGTTCTATATGATACTTCTGTAGTATCGCAAATTATTATAATTAGTTTATTTACAGTAAATGGATTAAACAGACGTTGATTAAACAGGAAACGATGGTTGTTTAATCTGAACTGATCTGAACTTAATTTGCAACTCTCGTCGCCACGGATCCAACGCTCTCTCCACAACGCTAGCAACACTCTCCGACTTCTCAACACACAATGACTGTTAATTCGTTTTTGTCCCTTAGCTACCCCTTGTCTTTTGTTTTAGCCTCGCGTCTTTTGTCTTAGCCCTACCATGCACGTGTTCTGCAACCGCTTGTTTATAATTCGCCGACACCCCCAGGCTCCTCGACCACGATACTACAGTATTATATAGTTTTCGTTGATGAAAGGAAGTAATTAAAAGGATTCTGGATTGAAAGATAAACGATCGATCGGGAAATCAATTAAGTTCTATAAATAAATTTAGCGCGGAAAATGTAATTATTTCTTCTAATTGAAAGTACGTCTCTTCGCGGAAAGTGTACTAATTGTTCGTGACTGCGCACACGTGGTAGGTCACTTTAGTTATTTAAATTAGCCTACTTTAAGTACTGACCAAACGCGTATTTACTATTGTCGAAATTATAGTTGGTCGGCACCGGTGACAAGTCATTGTTGCATTATTGTTATCGCGAAATCGTTTCTAAAAAAGCTCATTTTTCCTTTAAGTTCTAGGTATGTTAAATAAGTTCTTATCTATTAGAAAAGCATACAATTTTTTGGTACGACGTTACATATATATTTTGATGTCACTTTATGATTAAACATGAGAATTTTAGTATGACATAATTGAAAATAAAAGCAGCTTGTTGGTTTCAAAGACGTCTTTTAAGAATAGTTAAAGTAGTTAAATAGTTGAGTGATCGAAGATACAATTATTAAGGCGAAATTATATTACGAGGATATAATTATTATTGTTTTAATATCTTCAATAATATAAGTATGACATTTTTCGAGGGAGATGAAAAAACACATAGAAAGAGATTTATATGGTAACGCGAGATCGATTGACAATGTAACGCTATATTCTCAAGAATAGAGAACTTGATCCATCGTATTATTTTCCTCGAGTTTTCTTTTTACATTTTCAGAAGTTATATTAAACAAATTATGCTTTTATATCTGTCGAAGCGATATTTTCATATCCGGACTAATATCTTTTAATTTGCATGAAATTTCGCCCGACAAAGGCGGACTAATCTCGTTAATGAAATTACGATTACACCTAAGGGATCGGTTCGCATGCCGTGAGTTACTAAAAAATGTATCGATCCGAATATCCAGCGCGTTCGTTACATCGTGGATTCTTATCAGCGCGCAATCTGCCTTGTAAATTACCTTCCACGGATCGTTTAATAACGTTTGCGCTTGAATTAGGATAAAAACGTCACGAACCTCTCGTTATATAAAGTATTTTTAATTGGAACTTTTAACGAAACTCTCTCTTCGATCGTTCAAAAATTACATTGTATTAGGTGATTAAAGGTAATTGGCAAAATTATAATTAATACTGTTAAAAAAAAAAAAGAAGAAAAGAGGAAGAGATACAGAGGGAAAGGAATGAAACTGGTTTTATTGGCACAAGGATCGTTACGCAAAGTATTCGTCGGCATATCTCCAATTAGACTGTTACTAAATGGCTTCTCGACACGAGTATCTTGCACTCTTCACTCCAATTATTAGGTGCAATAACCAGATGGCTCGATTCTTCGCTAATTTCCTGTTTCTCTGATGAGGCTAGTCGTTACGAAACAACGATGACAGAATATTCAAAGCTGTTATAGATTCTTCGATTAATCATCGTTACGTAAACGTAGGATTGTAAAGGTACGGTAGACAATTTTTAAGTGGAACGATATTGTAAAGAACTCGAATTCTTTAACCCTTAATTACAAACCACGATCCCATGGAGAATTTTAGAAATTTCAGAATTTTAGTAACAGGTATTGAATTAATTTCTATAACACAAGAGCTTGATAAATAAAATTGCTAATTATAAATTATCTGCAAGACTCTGCATCCATGACGATGATAAAATACGGCCGTTTGTATTTAAATGGTTTATTTAAATTTCCCATAATTTTAATGATATCTATTTTATTAATATACATTTTGTTAAATTGTTTCGCAACTGAAGATACTCGAATTTTCAAGCATTCAAAATTTTCCACTAAATTGCAGTAACAAAATAAAAATCCTTTCAGGCACGAATTAACACGTTGCTATATAACTTGACACGTTCTGTTAAAGAAAGAAACGATCGTTTGGTGGAACGCGATATCGCCAATGTTGGATACTTAGAACGAGTGAAAATCGTTTGGGCGGTCGAAGAGTGTTGTACTGTGTGATAGGTAATGGCCGTTAATAAAGTGCTATTAGTCGGATTAACGAAGATACGATAGTACCTAAGGCGTTATTCCGTGATCATGACCCTGACAGAGTAACGCGCTCCATGCTCGGTAATAAAGATTCACTGTCTCGACTCCGGCTCCCGGAACAATCGAGTCTCTCCATAAACGATTATGTGCCGCTTTACGGTCTACGGGGCTACTACAAGCGCAGGAAAAAAGGATACCGGACGGAAAGAATTATGAAAAGAACTCAAGACACTCGATACTTTCAAATTATGCTTACTACGAAATAAGAGAACATTCGTATCAAATACGTTTAAAACACTTTGATTGCCATGCTGAAATCACATGTTTCCCTCAGGACGCCATGGGAATATTTTTATTGTTCAAAATATAATGGCAAAATAATAATAAATTGACGATGTAAGACAACATTTTTCCCCAATGAACCGTTTATCTTATCACCCTGGCGCCTTGGTAACAGTTGATAGCGACATATTGTAACAAGGCTTCGTTTATTTCAACAAACCATTCGCATTTGTTATTTCGTCGTAAGCAAAACGTCCAGAATATATCGTCGAAACGCGTACAAGATATTGGTAAAGAGTATTTGCTCATTCTATATATAATAGTAAGGTGGAGAGACAAGCGTGATATTTTTACGATTTCGACGAAACGTTCGGCTGAAATGGTAGAGGTCCGCAAAGAAAATTATGTTTGTGATCAACCAATAGTAGTGGTAGATTACAAAAGAGGAAACTGTGCTATAGATTTATCGGATCGAATGATAACATATTCTACACCGCATAGAAGAACCCTCAAGCGGTATATCAAATTAGCTTTAGAGTTATCGTTAAATGCGTCAATTTCAAACGCGATGATACTCTATACACAAGCAACGAAAACCAAAATCAAGGTATCAGATTATAGAGTGGCACTCGCAATGCACCTTGCACAGTGCCATTCGCCAGAGCCGTCAAATATACTAATTCGACAAAGATCGCGACACGAAATGCAGAAGAAAGAAGGGCAAGCGTACCTGGCACGAAAATTTTGCATAGAGTGCTATAAAAAAAATGTTAAACAGTCGGGATCAAAAATTGCTAAGAATCGGACCAAAAAGGTGACCACCTATCGTCCAGATTGTATCGATGAGCCACGTTTATGTTTAAAGTGTTTCGACACAGTGCACCGTTAGATGCAACATTTGTTTTTTCATTTTTTTTATCGATGTTCTAACAAAAATGTTTAATTGTTCAATGGGCACTTTTTATTTCAAAGTATCTTCTGTTTATCGGTTATATTCAAAATGCCCCAACTGTCAATTTTCGTTCAATTTTTACACTTGTAAGAAGCTCAAACACTCCGGTCATCAATGACCAACGTGGCAGTCAGTGTTAAGCCGTCATCCGCATGGTGTGTGAGCTAACGGTGCCGATGTCTTGCGATTGAGACGCTTGAAAACGCGAAGCTTAGAACGCTCGTAGCAATTGATTGCCTGGGTTCCATTTGCTTCGGTTTTAGCAAGAGATAGCGAAGCCACTTGAGGCTGTCGAACGCTATGCCCTGTTCCTCGCTAGCGCACAGGTTAGCGCGCTTTGACCTTCTTCGTGCAATTTTGTGTGCTACTGTGGATTAGCCGCGTAGTAGCGACACACGTATATGAGTATGAGCACGTGTAAAACACAGTGTCTCGTAAAATAGAAGAAAACAACTGTTGCGTTGGTAGTGTGGTAAAGAAGATGGTGAGACAAAGAGAGTGAAGCGCGTGCAAATTTGTATCGACGAACATCTTGTAAATCACATGGCAAATAAATCTAAAACTATTTTGATATCAATTTTAAGTATAATCTAAGTATTGCTATACGTTTATTTCGATGATTAAGATCCATGATTCTGAGAAATAAGAATTAGAATACTTAGAGAGAATGAGGCATGTCTCAAATATTATTATGAAATTGTTGACCATTTCATAGGGCAATAAAATGAGGAAAAATTCACAATGCAAGATTCATTCAAGATTTAACATTTTCTAAGAAATAAATATTATTAATTAAGTTGCGTATGATAATATTGAAGATATGAGAATTATAGTACTGCATTTTTATAGTATTCCATTTCTATAAGATCACGGTTTCCTTCGTTTTCATATTACCCATTTCTCTAATTACATTGTTTATTCGACCATTCGCGGAGAGATGCGATCGCGAGAAAGCACGTCAACGGGAGTCGTAAATTCCCGTTACGATTAGACAATCGACGCCACGAAGTGATCGATCCCCTATTTCGTTTAGGATAATAAGGGTGGTTCAATTAGATTTACACTGAATTGACAGCTTTGTATAGATGGTAGTTACGCTGGTGCGCAAGTACAAGTTGAGTAAATGATTAGTTTAAGGGTAGAGACCCGGTACAGACACGTTGACTATTCTAGCGGTGAAGAATAAGTGATCTTTGTCTCGATGCTATGTCGGAGGAAAGCTAGTGATGGGTGTATCCAAGGGCACGAGAGAAGCTGATTTGTTAAGGATGAGTTTTCATAAGGAGAGTAAGGGAAATAGACTTCGCTGTTAATTGGTCCATTTTCGGTTTGTGGGTGAGGAAGGGTGCGAACCGTTACCGAGAGAAGTGGCGAGAGTGGGAAGTATCGTACGTGACAAAGCTGACTTTCCACTATCTTCCCGAAGTAAATACTAAACTTCTAGAAACGGATTGCTAAGATCTGTTTAGGTGGTTCGAGTGGCTTTAACTGGAAATTCCGGAGATCTATAGGGGGTCCTTGAGGCCCTTAAGGGTACGCAGCACGGATGGGTAGACATCTGGATACCATCCTGCCGGCGGTGTGTGGCCTGGGCTAGGTAGAGTGTCGGCCGGCGTAACATACATTTACTATTATTTTCTCCCAGATTTTCTTTCACACTTTCAACACCTAAACTTTCAAAATCCTGTGCCTAATTTATATCAAAATTCAACATTGTCTAGTTCCACGCTTAGTAAAGTCAGATCTTCTTCGTTACACATCCGCCTTGAGTCCGCGAATCGCTTCAGCGAAGTCACTGATGAAGTCAAAGCAACGCGAACAACCACTAATCGCTTAAGCGTGACAACTAAGTGACTGCGGATTTTATCAATACTACCTAACGACAAAATCCGCAATCGTTTATTTGTCAACGCAATATAACGAGATGGAGGAAATATACCCACGTTGTACGTTGCAACGCACCCAATAAAATCATTAAACTAACGTTATCCGTAAGAGAGGATTTACAAGCGAGCTAACCAGATTTCTTTCTTCGTTAAGTCAGGATTGGAAATAGCACATGACTACGAGGCGAGCTATTCAAACAACGAAGGAAATTCGAAGCGAAACGAAATAAAACGAGGACGAGGACATTGTGGATTTTCGATTATCGCGAGCAATTATACGGATTGGAGAATTTGGCGGGAATCATCACAGCGTGTTTTGTTTGTCTTTCATCGAGCCTTGTTTTCTTTTTCAAGAACACGATCGTGTCCAGCTACGTCCAATCTCGGACCGACGTTGTTCGATCGTTGCTCGATCCTCGAGGATCGCGCCACTTTTCCGTTTCCCCGGCTGAACGCCAAGTTGTTTACGCGGCGGGAAATAAATTAACTTCAATCAGGCGCGATAGCTTGTAGACGCGAGTGGGGAGGACGATCAAAAACGAATAAATGGAATTCTATTCCGGGGAGTTGATTAATAGGGGTGATTTCGCCCGCAGCCGAAAGATTTCATAAAAATTCGTCTGATGGTTAGTCCCTCGACACGAAGCAGCCAATTCGTTTACTCATTTGTTATTCACGCGAAATATAGAACGTCTCGTTATTGTACAAATGGCCAGTGAGTGATTGTATGTGATAAGATAAGTGGAAAATATAGATTAAATATTATTCATTCGACAGCTGAGAATTCGAAGCTTTGTCAAGTATTGGCTTGGCAACCGAGTGATCTTATCAATTCCACTTAATGGCAAAATCCGCAATTGCTTAGTTGTCAACCCAATATATAACAATTTGGCTAATTGCTGGTTGGATAAGACAATGGAAATAAGTTTGTTTATTTTCAGGAAAATAGAATATGATAGTTTATAAGGTATATGAATTTTCATAGGTTTATAATTAGAGTAAGAGATTATTGTAGAAAATAATTACTTAACAACGTGGAATAGCTTCTTTTTCGTTTCAAGTTTCGAAAACTCGATAAGTATACATGAATTTATAATTAGTTGATTCGATTAAGACAGATGCTTGTTCTACATGCTATTTAAAATAGGTGGAAAATACAAAATCCAATTTTTTGATATCAAACTTCGTTTTCAGCAACAACGAGTTTAATAGCTTGCGAGGTACGAGAGGAATGTGACTAATTGTCGAAGGAATAGCAACGGGCAATCGTCAGAAAATTATTCTACATGCAAAAATAAGGTGGAAACGTGGAATAAATTGAAGTCTGAACAAACGACAAATTTTCGAAACGAGGTTTCAAATGCAAGAATTTTATATTAATTGTTTGCTGATAGAATAACTTCGCCATACGCTCGCGCTTCACAAATTTTCCAATTCGATTATTTCAAAATACGAAGAAATTTTATTCTACATCTTCTGCTTATTCTTTTCGAATCACCCTTTTTTCGATTATGGCACGGAATGCACGCTCCACATACTGTTGTTAATAAACGTATTAAGCGAGGAGAATATTTGGGCGATAGCGAGAAAATTTAAACGGCGAAGAGGATCTCGACAATGAGAAAAATGACAAATGCCTATTTAAATGCAAACGTGAAAATGGAATAGGCAAATGGCTGTACAGCGAGATACTCATGGGACGAAATTAAAATTTTCTCGATTAAGGGAAACTCCATTACCAACTTTTTATCCGTATTCCTTAGATCGTTCGCCAGGTCCTTGAACATTGACGCATTGTAAATTGCTGAGTGGATGCGAACGTGAGATTACGTTCTATCACAGCGAAAAGTCGCAACTTCTTTATACAGTCACGAAATCGAATCAAATATTGAACGATTCTTAATACTTAATCAAACGTAGTAACCTGACGACAAAATACCGACAAATATTTGAATATTTGAGTATCGCTATAACCGGTCTGCTGATCAAACAAGCAAACAGAAGAACATTTAGCTTCGCAAGTGTTTGTATCCTTTTGTGTGCGTAAATAAAGCGTTTATCCGTAAAAATATCCACGCGCGATCACATGGTCCAATAAGAAAGTACTTGAATGCGAAAAGTGTCTATGGAAGAAGTAACGTTTAACTCGATATGACTTCAAAGAACGCTCGAATCGATCGAGACGATCAGATGCAAAAATGTAATTCTGTATCGGCCAAAGATACTCGAATAACGAGGAAAAAGCAGCGCTGTCGACATATCTCGTTCGTAGTGTCTCTGTCTTATAAAAAACCGATCGACGTCTCTTCCTTTTCTTCTTTTCCCTTTATCTTCGTTACTTTGTGTGTATGAGCTGGAAAACGAGTTGGTTGCAATTTCCACTTCCGGTACCGCTGATTATATATCACGGCGATCGATACGCAGGAAACAAGCGGAAAAAAGACGAGGTAAATGGGTGGGTTAGCGCGACTAAGGGTTGGGGGTAGAAGAGCGTAGCTACTATGGGGAAAGATATAAAACTTCGGAAATTGGTGAGAGTTAGAAAAAATAATAACACGTGCAAGGGTTAGAAAAAGTTGGAGATGTTAGTAGATTTAGATTAGAAACAGAGAAGTTTGAATGATAAAGTAAAATGGCAAAGATGTAAGTGGTACGGTAAAATTTACATTAAAATATAAATAACAAAAAAATATAAAAGGGTATTTTTAGTAGGAGAGTAATACGTTAGTTTTATAATCACGTTGTGCATACGTATATACCTATTTATTGCATTTTCATTACACCATTTTAATTATAATTGCCTATGTGTATGTAATGTATTACAAGGTCCGTGATACCCGAGTTAATGAAACCCACTCTATTGGAAAACCCTGGAATTCCCACGTGGCAAACACAATACACAGAGTACTCTTAAATAAAAGAATATGAAATTGCATAGAAACAGTGCTATTGGGTTGCTACAAATTCAACTAAGCCGCGATCATTTAGTTGTCAACACAATACAAATAACAAATCTAAGAAATAAGGAAGAATCTAAACCAAATAAACAAATTGTTGTAATTCTTGTAATCCTATCAATATATAGATAAGCAAAATAGTAGTTTTTTTTATCAACTACGTTCTTGTGTCTTCCTACGTGACACAGACTAAAGAAAATAATTAACCAAAAGTCAATAGGGACAACAAATGAGACACAAAATAATATACAGTGAAGGAAAACAGAAACGCGATAGAAAGTAGGATTAATCAAAGAAAAGAAAGAACAGGCAAATAGACGGAACGAATAAATGAGAGTGGAAAAAGACGAAAGAAGGGGAGAGAGATGGTTGAAGCGAGGCGGTGGCGAGCATTTAATTAAAAACGAAGGGTGTGGGCCTCTCATGGACGTCGTCGGACCGGCGAACTACGAGAACGAGTGGAATTTATTTGCCAGCGTGCAAAGTTCCGATGGGCGTTCGCGATTCTCTTGGTTAAATTTTGTCGAGACGCCATTTAAAGTGCTAGCACATTGTCGAAATGTGTGCTGAGGGATGATGGCTGGCAGGATGACCATTACAGGGTACGATGAAAAATTAGACTGACCAAAGACGAAAGGAATTTTCTCCCCATTTGACTGGATCTGAACAGGGATAAACGAATTGAAACGTATGTCGACAAATGTAAAAAATATCATCGAGATGACACTTCACGTTGCCACGGAAAACTGTCGACCTTAGCAAGGTCGTTCTTTGAATCACGACGCTGCAAGTGTAATTTTTGCGAAAAGATTAATTTACATATTTAAATGTAATTTTTCGTACTTCTTTTGAAGTGTAGGTTTTTAATTCTTAATTTCAGTTGTGAAATGTAGCTTTTAATTTTTCTGCCTATGTTGAGAATCTTGGATCTTAATAGCCGAAATAATGGTGTAGGAATACTAAATTTACATTTGAAATTTATATTAGAATAGTTTTATATTTATTTGATAAACGATTTCAAAGATACTCATCGATACTTGCACGCGTCTCAGCACTTTCTTCTATACTCGACTGTTAACTGAACAGTTTACGTTCCTTTCTTTTCGAGACGCCGGGCACACACATACTTCCACACACTGATATTCACATACAAGTATCACTACCACACATCTAACCTAGTCTAGCACATAAGATTATACATATCTCAATAGTTTTAATACATTAAAAGAAACTACAACTACAATAAACGAATGTCTGGGGCAATAACTTCTCGCCTATTGCATCAAATTGATGTTCCTATTAACTACAATAAATGTTTTTGTTGAAAATCTTGGATCTTAATAGCCGAAATAATGGTGTAGGAATACTAAATTTACATTTGAAATTTATATTAGAATAGTTTTATATTTATTTGATAAACGATTTCAAAGATACTCATCGATACTTGCACGCGTCTCAGCACTTTCTTCCATATTCGACTGTTAACTGAACAGTTTACGTTCCTTTCTTTTCGAGACGCCGGGCATACACATACTTCCACACACTGATACTCACAGACAAGTATCACCACCACATATCTAACCTAGCCTAGCACATAAGATTATACATATCTCAATAATTTTAATACATTAAAAGAAACTGCAACTACAATAAACGAATGTCTGGGGCAATAACTTCTCGCCTATTGCATAAAAGTGATGTTTCTATTAACTACAATAAATGTTTTTCCTGAGAATCTTGGGTCTTAATAGCCGAAATAATGGTGTAGGAATACTAAATTTACATTTGGAATTTATATTAGAATAGTTTTATATTTATTTGATAAACGATTTCAAAGATACTCATCGATACTTGCACGCGTTTCAGCACTTTCTTCCATACTTGACTGTTAACTGAACAGTTTACGTTCATTTGTTTTCGAGACGCCGCGCACACATACTTCCACACACTGCTATTCACATACAAATATCACTACTACACAGCTAATCTAGTCTAGCACATAAGATTATACATATCTCAATAATTTTAATACATTAAAAGAGAATTGATTCAACAATACCAATACGAACGAATATCTAGGGCAATAACTTCTTGCCTATTGCATAAAAGTGATGTTTCTATTAACTACAATAAATGTTTTTCCTGAGAATCTTGGGTCTTAATAGTCGAAATAATGGTGTAGGAATACTAAATTTACATTTGGAATTTATATTAGAATAGTTTTATATTTATTTGATAAACGATTTCAAAGATACTCATCGATACTTGCACGCGTTTCAGCACTTTCTTCCATACTTGACTGTTAACTGAACAGTTTACGTTCATTTGTTTTCGGGACACCGCGCACATACTTCCACACACTGCTATTCACATACAAATATTACTACTACACAGCTAATCTAGTCTAGCACATAAGATTATACATATCTCAATAGTTTTAATACATTAAAAGAAACTACAACTACAATAAACGAATGTCTGGGGCAATAACTTCTCGCCTATTGCATAAAAGTGATGGTTCTATTAACTACAATAAATGTTTTTGTTGAAAATCTTGGATCTTAATAGTCGAAATAATGGTGTAGGAATACTAAATTTACATTTGGAATTTATATTAGAATAGTTCTATACTCATTTGATAAACGATTTCAAAGATACTCATCGATACTTGCACGCGTCTCAGCACTTTCTTCCATACTCGACTGTTAACTGAACAGTTTACGTTCATTTGTTTTCGGGACACCGCGCACATACTTCCACACACTGCTATTCACATACAAATATTACTACTACACAGCTAATCTAGTCTACCACATAAGATTATACATATCTCAATAGTTTTAATACATTAAAAAAGACTACAACTACAATAAACGAATGTCTGGGGCAATAACTTCTCGCCTATTGCATAAAAGTGATGTTCCTATTAACTACAATAAATGTATTTGTTGAAAATCTTGGATCTTAATAGCCGAAATAATAGTATAGGAATACTAAATTTATACTTGGAATTTATATTAGAATAGTTCTATACTTATTTGATAAACGATTTCAAAGATACTCATCGATACTCGCACGCGTCTCAGCACTTTCTTCCATACTCGACTGTTAACTGAACAGTTTACGTTCATTTCTTTTCGAAACGCCGGACACACACATACTTCCACACACTGATACTCACATACAAATATCACCACCACACATCTAACCTAGCCTAGCACATAAGATTATACATATCTCAATAGTCTATCGATTGTTAAATGAACCATTTGGAAATCACATTGATCAATTGTACAATTTGAAAGGTACAAGAGAATTATCCTTGAAATATATTAGGTTGTCTCGCAGATGTCTTTCGCTATCTGCACGAAGCTACTTTATCTGGCGATATTTATACGAACATGAAACCTAATGTGTCAAACGTTGTGGAAAATCAAAGAAAGCATTTCCGAGATAAAATGCTGAATTGTTTAAGAAAAGGCAACAATAATAAATATACTGCAACCGCAACGGTGAGATTTGTATGGGAGCGGCGTTACAAATGTTCAGACAGTTTGTAGTTGGTTTAAGAAGTTTAAAACTGGTAATTTTAATCTGGAAGATAAAGAACGCAGCGGCCGCCCATCTACTACGGATACGGCATTAATCAAGGCCATGGTTGATGAAAATCCGTGATATAATGTTCTTGAATTGGCGGATATTTGAAGCATTCCGCGAACAACGATGTATAATAATCTTACAAAGATTGTCTATGTCAATCGCTTTGAAGTATGGGTTCCGCGTCAGTTGACAGATAATTAGCTTCTTAATCGTATTTCGACCTGTGATTTGCTTCCTCGGCGAAAGGAGAAAGATTCATTTTCGAAGAGATTAGTTAGTGAGGATGAGACGTGGATTTTTTACGAGAATATTACACGTAAAACATCTTGGTGAAGGAATGAGAAGCCTTTAACGGTAGCAAGGTGTGATCTTGAGCCGAAAAAGTTTTGATGTCCATTTGGTGGGACTGGAAGGGTGTCATTTATTATGAACCGCTTCCACAAGGTGAAACAATCAATTTGAAATACTGTTTCCAACTGGACAAATTGAAGGGAACAATCGCGACAAAACGGCCGGAACTAATGAACAGACAAGGCGTCGCTTTCCAACGCGATAACGCCAGGCTCCACATATCTGTAACCGTCAGGAACAAATTGTTATCATTTGATTGGGATGTTTTATCTCACCGTGCGATTGCTATTTATTTCTTTCATTAAAAGATTCTCTTGGCGGTAAAAAGTTCTGGAAGGATGGCACTATGCGGCTTTCGGATAGAAGGAGAAAGAACAAAACACGCAATACATAAATACATACATAACAGAAGAATACATAAATAACAGTAGAAAATGCATCATACTTAATTTAATAAAATAATATAAAAGAAACAATGTCGTGCATCTATTATTTCCTTATAAAACGAAAGAAACTTTTCAAACAATCTAATACTCCTTATATTACGGAATTAACGATGAACGACAACGAATTAATTCGATTAGTTTTAGTTTTTGAGTAATTTAATTTTAACAAGAATGATACGACATACAAAAAGGTAAAGAATTAGTAAATTAAAAAGCTGCTATATTTAAATATGACTCGTTATCTCGTGTTTCCTGATTAACGGGTTAACTCAATATTTCAGGGCGTGACCTTGATCAATATTTCTTGCCGATATACAACTCTTTTCGAAAGTTCACTTCATCTAATCGTAAAAATTCCACGAATGTAGCGGTATCTTTCACAATGGTGAGAATATTTTCGGTCCCCGGCCGACCATCGGAGAACAAAAACTGGATATACATGGTACGTAATACGGCACGCCATAACTAACTGGAATCTGAAATTCAAATTTCCTACGTGATCATAATCCAAACGTCATCGTTGTCGCGTTAAAAATTTCTATCCACGTGGCTTGTCTATCGCCGAGAAAAGAATTGGTCTTGTTTAACGCGGTTTCGCGTAAATGCTTTTCAAAGTGAAATACAACTGCCTCGTGGAATAGGTTCGCCGAGAAATTGCTTTTATTTCGTCGTTGTGGCGTGCCGCGTGGGAAAAAACAAATTTTTTATTTGCCCACTGTCGCGAAAATAAAACGACGGCCTTTTTAAAACTTCTATGTACACGGCGATGCGATGGGCTGAAATAATTTTCATTCGGTTAATGTCCACGCTTCCTCTTTTAATGGCTACGGTAAACCGTCCCTAATTACGTCTTTGTACTTTTCGAGCAGCTTCTGTGGTAATTAAAACTTCGTACAATGGTAAATTTAACAATAGACAGAAAATAATTATAAGTGTTCGTTAAATTCCAAGTTTATGTAGCGTTCGGAGTGCAGTCGGCGTAAGTAGTATGAGACGATAACTTGTCGGACGCTGGCACCTGTCTGACTACCACTGGTTAATGCTACTGGTACACTACTATTGTTCTAACACATAATCGCGTATTTACTCTGAAAATAAACCGTAAAATCTGCGTAAAATCACCGAACGATTAAAAAAAGGGTATTTATTCATCTTCAATCCATTAAGGGATAGCGTTGCATCAAAGCAACGTTTGATTTCAAACAAGTTGGAAATAAAATGTTTAAAATCACTTCGTATTATTGATTCTACTTTTTAACATTGTGACTGCAAGAGCGAATTAATATCATTTTCCTCGCTACCTCTTTCACGTATCATCGTACAATTTTATATAGTTTAAAGAAATTAAATTTTTCAAAAATTGCGTTTCTATTTATTAGAATCTTGACTTTGTGTTTGTAAGTATTTTTAACATCAAGTAAAATAAACTATTGCTTGGTTCTTAATAGGTTGGATCAAGTTCAAACTAAAATGTTATAAATCGAATAAGAAGTTGAGCACAACAGAAAGGCCATAGAAAGGCCAAAGAAGAGAAGGTAGATACTTATATAACACTTCCCTCGTTACTCGAAAACGTTCATTTCCAAAAAAAGAGAAGGCTAAACGATATTTTATCTCAACACCTCGTGCCGTGTTTTCAGCGATATCGTTTTAGCGATACCTAGCAGAACTACCGTAAAGTCTGGTCCTGTATCGAGTAAAAGAAATGCCTAGAGTCACTGTCAGATCAAAGGAAACCTAAGCTTTCCTGAAGGTGATAGGTGAGGTCAAAGGGTGAGGTTTAAGAAAGAGATTCGCCAGGGGTAGAGGATGCTTTTCTAGGCGGAGAGAGGGTAAGGATGCCAAGGAAGAATCAATACGTACTAACCGTCTGGAACGCGTTTCAACTGGCATCACGGCGTGACAAAATCAACGACTCGCCTTTTGCATGCGACTGTTCGTTTCTCACGACTCCAGTCCCCGGCAAATCTCCACCCTTTTGTACTACGGTTACGTTACAAATTGCTAATTTTCAGAGTAGAGTGAAACGCGGTCGAGACCAACCAGCGGATGGAAGTCTTTTTCCCTCGTTAAGCCGTGCAGATGATGATTTAAGTCTTCGTTTGCGCGACTAAGTAAAGCATGTCGGCAAAATGTTGGAAACATTAGCGCCGGGGATATTTACTGACGCATCAAAAGCAAGAAATGACGGTAGGTAACTATGAAGCATCGTTGCAGTCTCTTATCTGTCCAGAATCCGCATACGTACGAGCTCTGTCCCACAGCCACTCTCACAGGACACATTTGCATAAGCCCTTTGTTACGTAACACGCACTTCGCTATGAATATTTTCCCAAATGCGCCGATTCTATTCATCTCTGGCAAGTGGACCCGCTTATATCCTCGCTGAACAGACACGTTAAACTGTACGATAGTGTATCATCTACTATACTTACGTAAAAGGGAATTTTCAAGTTTGTCAAAAGTCAAATGAATCGGCAAGCGTTTGTCGACGTTGACGAGGACGAGCCATACTACGCGTTAGATCTTTTCTTATCGTTGATTATTAATCGTGTCTATCAAAGAAGAAGGTATTCTCCATACATTATGTATATGTTAAGCTTTATTCGTGATTCTCATCTCTCACGTACGAGTTGAAATTTGGAAAAAGTACCAATAGATTTAACATTTGAGGAAGATTAAAGAAATTCTTTATCCCCTGATAATTTCTTAATGCACAAATTCTTTTGAATTTGTTCCAAGAATTCTTTAGTTCTGCAACTGATGATACCTATAAATCTAGGATGACAAAACTGTTGGAAAATTTATTGAATTATGTGGAAATTGCTTCGATTCCTGTGCTTTGAACAGACTACGAGTTTTATTCGAGAAAATAATTATTCTACGACTCGAAAAACACGAATCGGACGCGTTATTTCGGAGACGCTGATAATATCAAATCTGTCGGAGCATGAAATCGTGTATAACGATTAACAAACGTTACACATATCAGCGAATACTAAATTTCTATGTTATTAATGTCGAAGTGGTCACCGCTTCTGAGAAAACTCTACATCTGGTGTTTTTAATTTTCTCAAGCACTGAAGCCATCGACAGCGTATAGACGATGGACTGGGACGAAGGCAGACCATAAACAGTAGACAGGCGACGATGGCTTCAGTCATAGGGTAACACTATTAGCGTGCGGATCTGGACCAGCTCACATTATATTCCTATCTGTATTTACACTTCCGTATTAAAATATATTTTCTACCTTACAATTTATCCACGCGTTCCTTCGTTCACACACAACTAATAATCTCAACAATATATTTTCAAATTCATTTAAAACACTTTGCTGGCACGTTGGTCATTGGTGACCGAAGCGCTTCAACTTCTTACAATTGTAAAAATTGAATGAAAACTGACAGTTGGGGAATTTTGAATATAACCGATAAATAGAAGATACTTTGAAATAAAAAGTACCCCATTGAACGATTAACCATTTTTGTTAAAACATCGATAAGAAAAATGAGAACAAATGTTGCACCTAACGGTGCACTGTGTTAAAACACTTTAAACATAAATGTGGCTCATCGATACAATCTGGACGATAGGTGGTCACCTTTTTGGTCCGATTCTTAGCAATTTTTGATCCTGTTTAACATTTTTTTATAGCACTCTATGCAAAATTTTCATGCCAGGTACGCTTACCCTTCCTTCTTCTGCATTTCGTGTCGCGATCTTTGTCGAATTAGTATATTTGACGGCTCTGGTGAATGGCACTGTGCAAAGTGCGTTGCGAGTGCCATTCTAAAATCTGATACCTTGATTTTGGTTTTCGTTGCTTGTTTATAGAGTATCATCGCGTTTGAAATTGACGTATTTAACGATAACTCTGAAGTTAATTTTATATACCACTTGAGGGTTCTTCTATCCGGTGTAGAATATGTTATCATTCGATCCGATAAATCTACAGCACAGTTTCCTCTGTTGTGATCTGCCACTACTATTGGTTTATCACAAACATAATTGTCTTTGCGGATCTCTACCATTTCAGCCGAACGTTTCGTCGAAATCGTAAAAATGTCACGCTTGTTTCTCCACCTTACTATTATATATAGAATGAGCAAATACTCTTTACTAATATCTTGTACACGTTTCGACGATATATTCTGGACGTTTTGCTTACGACGAAATAAATGCGAATGGTTTGCTGAAATAAACGAAGCCTTGTTACAATATGTCGCTGTTATCAAGGCGCCAGGGTGATAAGATAAACGGTTCATTGGGGAAGAATGTTGTCTTACATCGTCAATTTATTATTATTTTGCCATTATATGCTTCGAATAATAAAAATACTCCCGTGGTGTCCTGAGGGAACCATGTGATTTCAGCGTAGCAGTGAAAGTGTTAGAAATCATTATAGTCGTATTTCATTATACAATGCCAATGAAACTTCGCACTATGTTTCGTTTCAAAAGTAACAATCATCCGAGACAACGTATTTTTTTTTGTAATTGTATAAATTATTTGATTTCAATTGTTCAGAATTGAATTCTCGTCATCCGAACATTCACTTTATCTCGTAAATACGTAGCTGATGCGTTGTAATATATGACGCGCGAATAGACCAGCTCACGGTAAAACGTACCGTGAGGGATCAAATATAAAGAGAGCGTCCATGCTTTAAAGGTGTGTCGTGTTTTTCAAGCGGCTGGGCTTATACAGATACAAAATAAAGTCGACTTTTTCGTTGGTTTCGCGCTATCTTCATTTTATCCCAGGCTTGCAGGAACGCCCTGTCGTTTCGAAATATCGCCGTGAATCTATCGGTCTTGTCGAGGTAAAAGCGAACAAATTACGATGTTCATACTCCGTAAAATCGTAGGCTAAGAATCGATATGTTCCAATTTTTTTCACCTTTTTATTCCAGTACAGTATAAGATCGGTTTCCGACGATGCGATCTAAAAAGGAATGAAAAATTTAATATTCCTGCGATTTCATGAAAATTTGATTAAAACTGACATGAAATTCAAGTCTCTGGATGTATCACTTTGAAAGAAGTAGAATATGAATCAGACAAAATGAAGGATTTCAGATTTCTTGTACTTGCAGTTACTAAAAGCGTGTAGGTACTTTTCGAAAAATTAATATTCTTTTTTATCGAGACAGAGAGATGAATTCTGATATTATTGAAATACAAACGTAATGCAGAAACAAAATATTTATCATTATATTTTTGTTCTTCATTATATCACTAAATTACTTCAATATTTCAACATTATTAATTTAATAACATGATTGCATATATTTGTTTATTATATCACTTTGATCTAAATATTGACATATTTAAACAAACATTGCAAGTTGGTCCATAGAGTTTGTTAATAAGCCGAAGCTTGCTCGACAACATAGCATTTGCACGAACGAACAAACACAATTATCAAATATTTTACGATTTTAAAATGATCAATAATAGAGCAGTCCATAAAAAAGCTGTTTTAAAACCATTTTGAAAAACCAAACATTACACTTTGAAACGTCCAATATAACTGTTTTTAATGTACATATATATATACATATATGTTATTAAAACAAGATTGTAATTCGAATTAGAAACGCGTTAATATCGAAGCGGATTTTATGGTCGACGTCTGTTTGATCTGTCATCGTGAAACGAATTATTAACCGCGATGTACGGGTTTTTAACTGGATAGCCAGTCAAACGGAATGCTTTATGCGAATAAACAGAAATGGGGACCGGTGGAAAGTGGGATTTTCCCAGAGAATTCTAAAACATTCAAAGATATCGAACGAGTACGCACCAAGCTTCCTGTAATATTTGAACAGATCACGATCGTCGATTCGTAGAAATTCGCGTTGCTCGCGTTTCGATAGCACCGAAACATCGGCACAAAAGGTTGGCTAGGTTATTCAAGGCCCGAACGGTCTCCCTTAAGCTTCCCAACTGCCTTCGATTGCGCATTGTTCGCATTCGTCGCACGCCGACGACGTTCGATGGACGGAATTTCATCAAAATTTTTGGAACGCTTGCTACCTTACGGAAGTGTCAATTTACTTGAGCGAGATGTGATCGAAAATTATCAATTTTTCGTCAGGGAATCGTTGCCAAAACCGATTGGTCCAACGTGTTTCTGGAATTTCTATTATATTCGATGTAACGAAGATCGTACTAACAGGACGACGTACGAAGATTCTGAAAGATTCGAAATTTTCACGTGAAAAGCTCCTGTTTATTGTTGATACGACGAATGTACGGATTTTTAGCGAAGAATTTTTACATTTGCATATCTAAAAATCTAACTGAAATTTTAGAAATTTAAATGGTGAGAAACTTGATCGTAATAAGAAGAATATAGAATTTCAAAAAATTTAATATAAAATTCAAAGTTCGATGTTACTTTAATATATTCCGCGCCTGAAAGTCTCTTGAGCCACGCTTTTATTGAAAAATATATACCTACTTTGCATACTTTAGATTTGAAGATTATATTTCACCAAAGAATTGGAAAAATATATTTCCAGATTTGTAGGAGATTTTACAGGGAAATGTAGTCTGTGTCCAATTATTACTTTGTCATCGATGGACGATAGATACATATGGATAAGATGAAAACAGAGAAACGACACGATAAGAGATCGTGATTGTTCCAGCTTCATTTTTCCATCTTATTACTCGCCGGCGGCAGCCGAAAGTCGAATCAACGCTGACGAAATTTACGATCGTCCCAGAGAGCAAAGCGATTTAACGCTCGCCAACCTATGCTCGTTTTTTGCCGCGAGAATGTCCAGCCTGAAATTAGGTAGAGCGTACACCCGATGAGACTGGGTTTCGCCGATCTGGTATAATCACGAGAAACGACAGGGGTTCGATATGGGTCGAGCCAGGTCGAAAAAGCCTCCTCGACCGTCGCCAAACGTTGGATCCTCTGATCTACGAAATTCTGTGAACTCCGCAAGTTTCGATGCCAACGAAATTTCGTCGTCTTCTGATTTATTCTTTTTCGCGATAGCGGCAATTTGGCTTGTAACTGGTAGGAATAATTGAGTTACCGTTATCGACGTCACATCAGTTTTCGTCCTTAGAAAGACGAAGTACATGTCCTTACGAGTGGTACAATTTTACTCGTTTCATTTAACCCTCTTATGGTCCTGGAATTTTTATATAAACAGCAAGCTGTATTTCCCATGAAAATCTCGTGTAATTTATTATAATTCATCGTAATCCTCAAATTCTTGTGACTTAGACAAGCGTCGTATCGCTAATTCAACGCTCATTGTTCTCCGCTTTGCATCGCTTATACTTATGTGATGTCATATCAGTTTTCGTCCTTAGAAAGATGAAGTAGATGTCCTTACGAGTGGTACAAT